>JANIVH010000017.1:0-263642 GCA_030557705.1 Taiozyma odintsovae
CATAAGCCTCTGGATCTGGGTGACCAATGGCTTCAGCTTCAGCATAGGCATCGGCGTAAGCATCGGCAGCGGCTAAAGCTTGTGGGTTAGCTTTGGCCCATGGTAAAGCATCAGCATTAGGAGCAGCAAGCACTGAACCTAGAGTAGCAAGGGTTAAAAGTGAGCGAATGGTTAACATAGCGAGAGTAAGTGTTTTTCCCTTTAGTCTTGTAGAGTTTAGCTCATCATTTAATAAAAGCGGGATATTAACTGCTTATATACGAAGCGGTAAGAAATTAGTATAACACCTGGGACAAATGTTAAAATTAGGGGCACCACATGAGAGGCGATTGGAGGCAGCAAGAGACAAGGCAAGTTTACAACTGTACGTGTTAAGACATCAGCTGTATATATTAAGCCTCAAACACATTGAGGTGACACCCGAACTTTTCTGTTGATATATAGCGAAAGATCTGTGTTTGAAAGAACTGTACATTGTCTCTTTCAAAGACACTAGGTCTATTAAAAGCAAGACTTTGTCCACCACTAGAGCAATATCATTCTCTTACACCCATACTTTAAGTTCAAAAGAGCTTTGTAAATAATTGGCACTTTTCGGTGTTAAAAAGAGGTGAATTTCCAAGTGTTTTTTTCTTTATTTATTTTTCTCGGCTTTATACATTGCATTAGTAAATTAAATTGTTATGTTCATTGGGGTGTCATATGTTAAATCGTTGGACAAAGAACAATGTGGGGATGTAATTATAATGTGGTTATTAAAATGAGTTTAAGACTAACGAGATATTACATATTGATAAATGCTGTATGTATATCGAATAATAAGTGAAAACTTTAGATGCAATAAATATTATGTGATCTTAATAAGATCATAAGTGTTACTAAGTAACAATAAAAGTAGCTAAAAAAAAATCAAGCATCACCAAAAATGATTTCATAAGAAGTATAAAGCATTGAACCTAATCCAATTATCACCAATGCTATATCTAAAAATTTCCCCTTTTTATCATTTTTATCAACACAAGATTTTAAATGTAATAATGGTGGATACATATAAACTAATGGTATACATGCAAAGCAACCAACAAATGAAACAAATTTATCTAAATCATTTGCTCCAAACCATGCAATATTAATACAAATTAATACAAAAATTGCACGTAATGAATTTTTTGACCATTTAATCTTTGAATTATTTTTACCTGTTGATGATCCAAATATTTTTTTTTCAATAATTGCAATTGCTGGGAAAATTTGTAAAGGTGTTGATAATAGTATAGCTAATGAATAAAAAAATTGAATAAAATTAACAAAGATATTTGATTGTGGTAAATTTAATAATATAGCAGTTTGTGTTTGTTCACCATATGCTAAATAACCGATAACTGCCACTAAATTCATTAAAATAGTTATTGAAACAATGACGAGGCCAAGTACCATTGGAAATTTTTCTGGGTTACGCATTGAATCCTGAATTGGAATAATTAATCCAATACCTTCAAATGCAAATATAGCAGTTCCAATAAATAATGGAAATTTTGATTCATTAATCCATAGATTAACAGGTTTTGCTCCATTTAAGATTAATTCTTTTGAAGTGAAAAAAATTATAATAATTAAACCCATAAATATAAATCCATTTGCAATCAATGCAGGGAATGATAATTTTGCAACATTTCTAATAAATGATAACGGTATAAATATTAATAATTGTAAAATGAAAAACCATTGTGATTCAAGTTCCCAACCTGTAACGTTATTAAAGAAAGCACCTAGATTCTCCGAAGTGAAAATAATATAAGCACAACTAAATCCAATCTGTGTCAATGCTAATGAGAACAAGATTAAATTTTTCATCCAACCACCGTATAATTTATTACCAATATCACCAAATGATGAAACGTTTGTTGCATTTTTAGATTTAACCAGGATATAATAACAATAATAAGAATAAATACCAAATATTGAAAGCATTGTTAAACTGAAAACTAAACCACCATTTGCAAAACCTTTTGGTAAGAAAATTATTCCTGTTCCAATAAATGATTTTAACATAATTAAAAATGCCTTCATTGTTGATGTTGTACCCTTTGCTTGATATTCTTTAATATTTTGATTTCCTAATAATGGAGAATCTTCATCAATTGCAACACTACCATTTGAACTCATTGCAAAAAAATCATCTTCAAAATCTTCACCAGCGAAATGTCCATATATATATAAGAATTCCATAAAATTTTTTGTTAAAAATGGTACTTGTTTTAATTCTTCATCATTCAATATAGCACGTTCACGAGCTTTATTAACAATGAATTCACGTCTAAATCCACCAGGGACATTTAATGCAGATGCTGTAGAACTTCTTCTTTCATTATATAAATCTGATGTTGATCTAATTTTTTTTAAAGGGTGTAAAGATGATGAATTTGATTTTTTTTTCATATGATGTCTAATATCACCACCTTCAGTGGTTAAATCATCATTAAAATATTGTGATGTCGTTGTATTAATAACATTTTCTTCTTTTTGATCAGTTTGAAACGATGGTGAATCCATATTTATAAGAATTTTTGAAGGTAATGAAGGTGGTGGTAAAGGTGGAGTCCCAACTGAATTTATTGATACAGCATCATTTCTAAGTCCAGAATGACCATTATCGATCATTATTGATGATCGATTCCTTGGACTTGATTCTAATTCGTTAAAGATTGGTGAACTAAGTCTTGCTGTACTCATCCTTCTTAAATTTGTATCTGAAAAAGATTGAGCCATTGAAGAATAACTTCCAGCTATTGAATTAGAAGTTTGTGTTCTCTTCTTATCAATATGTCTTGGAGTTGTCATCTTGATCTATATTTTAACTAAGGACAGTTGATCCTTATAAAGGGAAGAGACTTTGTTTATAAATGATTTTTATCAATTTTTATCATTGATCTGATAAAGAATAAACGGCGGCTTGCCCCTTTCGGGAGTATTTCCGAAAGGGGTAATTAAGTATTAATTATAATTATTACTATGATTATGATTATATTTATTATAAAGGAATATATAATTAATTAATAGTCCTTTGAAGCCATTCAGGGGCCTTTTCTGGGTCAACTTTTATACTTTTTTTATCAAAAGCTTCAATTAATAATTCAACTAATATTCTACCACCTCTTGAACCTGTAAATCTTCTATATTCTTCACTAACTGTTGATAAATTCCAACCTTGTAATCTTCTAAGACAACCAATCACTGTCCCTGTTCTATGTCTACCCATACCACAACATACTAAAAGAGGATAATTTTCTTTATTTGTTATAATATTTAAAGCTTCAATTATACTTTGTTCAGTTAATCCATCCCATGGATTATTATCACCACCACCATCAGGATTTATACCTGCAAAATACAGATTAATCTCTTCAAGTTGAACAAATTCAATAAATTCATCAAGTGGATCTTCAGATGCAAGCCAAACTATACTTTTTAAATTTAATTGTTTTAAAAATTCAAAATTAATCTTTGATGGTTGACCTGATCTATATAATTGTCTTTCAACTGGACAAAAATTTAATGGTGGAACTATTCTTGATTTTGGTGGACCTGATATCGTTGTCATGGTGATTATTCTATTATTATTAGTTGATCAATTATCTATTGATCTATTAATTTACTATTATCTATTATATATTGTCTATTAATCTATAATTTATTAATTTATTCTATTTGCTCATTCCGCGAATTTTAACTTAATTAAAACACGTAATAAATTAATCAACGATACAATTAGATCAATTAACTATAATTGATTAAACTAGTCAATCAATTGACTAAACATTCAATAATCAATCAATCAATCAACAATGAAGAAATCAACAGAAGTTAAACCTTCTTCAGTAAATTTCTTAACAGAATTTAATAAATCAATTAATACAACAATTAATGAATATTTTAAAACATTAACATCAAGATTAATTTTAATTGATATCTTCTTAGTATTCCTAGTGACAATTGCATTAATTCAATTTATATTTGTTTTATTAGTTGGTAATTTCCCATTTAATGCATTCTTAGGTGGATTTATTTCAACAGTTGGACAATTTGTATTAACAGTTTCATTAAGATTACAATCAGTTACTGAAAATAAATCAATCTTTGGTAAAATTACACCTGAACGTGCAATTGGTGATTATATATTTGCAAGTTTGATATTACATTTCATTATTTATCATTTTATAAATTAAATATCATAGATAAATAGATTAATGTTAAATGTAAACTGTAGAACAATAATTAAGTAAATTAATCTTGTAGACTATAATTAAACTATAAAGTGACTACTTATAAACAGTTAATTTTAGGATCTTTAAGGCTATATAATCAATATAAACCAAGATATAAAAACAATTTATAAAAACTAGTTAATTGTACACAGTACAATAACCAAATGAAAACAATACAAAAATCAACACATCAACTTTTTAATCAATTGATAAACATCAATTGATAAATACAATAACCTAATCACTTAAACAATAATACAACAACCACTTGATCTTTCAGGTTTTGTAACATCTTGACTTTGTTGAATTCTTGGTTGTTTCTTTGGACTTTCTTGTTGTTGTGATTGTTGTTGTTGTTGTTCTTTTTGAATTATTATCTCTTGAACAGGTTGATCTTTATCTCTAATTTTTCTAACAAGATTATGAAATGCTTCATCAACGTTAATACCTTGTTTTGCACTTGTTTCTAAAAATTCACAATTAAATTGTTTTGATAATTTTTCACCTTCTTCAAAACTTACTGATCTTTCTTCAGAAAGATCAGATTTATTACCAACTAATAAAATTGGTACAGAATCTGTATCTTTAACTCTTAAAATTTGTTGATAAAATGTTGATAATTCATTAAATGATTCCCTTTCTGTAACTGAATAAACTAATAAAAATCCTTCACCTGTACGCATATATTGTTCTCTCATTGCACTATATTCTTCTTGACCTGCTGTATCTAAAATATCTAATAATGCAACTTCATTATCAATTGCAACTTGTTTTCTATATGAATCTTCAATAGTTGGATCATATTCATCAACAAAATGTGATTGAATAAATTGAATTGTTAATGCAGATTTACCAACACCACCACCACCAACAACAACTAATTTATATTCTTTAACAGTATGATTATTCTATTATTATTAGTATATTTTAATTTTGTATTAGGGATTTTGATAATTTAAACCCTGGAACTTCATCCTAGAACTTCATCCTAAAGAGTTTATCATTAATCTGTCATATTTAATACATACATTAGCCATTGTAATGTTCAATTTTTTTCTTTTCTTTATAAAGGGTCAAATTTATAAACAATTTTTAAAAAAATGATATAAATCAATTAAAAATTTTTGTTTAAAATTATAATAAGAGCTGTTAAAAAGGAATTGATAACGATTGACAAAGTTAAATTGATTAAAATCAATTCAATGATTAATTTAATTTATTAAATTCCCTTTAAATTTAACTAAAAATGCAGCAAAAGTTTGGAATTTTTTTTTTTTTTTTTTATTTTCGGAAAATCCTTCTCGAAATAAAATCGCGATTAACGAGAAGTTAACTAAATTTATATAAACTAATCAATATTTCTTCATTTAATGCTTCGATTCATATACAATTCTTTATTTAATACTTTAATATACAATTAATGTTTATAATCTGTTTAAAATATCCCCCAAAATTTTTCAAGTCCATGAGACCCATCTTGTTTCCAATAATCATTTGAAGCTGTGAAAACAATGATATCTTTACCTAAAGTATCCACTATAGATTTTAAAGCTATTAATTGATTATCCCTTGATGGATAACCATAATCACCAAAGATTTCACCTCTTATTGGCCAACCAGTCTCTGTAATTAAAATTCTCTTATCATTATCACAAAAATTTTGAAGATTCTCAATTTGTTTTTTTAACCAAGGACCTGCCTCTTGTGGTTTAACATAACCATCCCAATACGGATGTGAATTAATAGCAATATAATCTGATATGTTACATAGTTCCTTATTGTCTAACACTGCAGTTAAAGTATCAATTGATACAACTGGTCCTTGATAACCTTTAATCTTTAATAATGCTTTGGTCTTAATTATAGCTTCTTTAACTTGACTAGGATTATATTGACCAAAATTAACAACTTCATTACCAATACTAACTGTATATAACTTATTCCAATCATTCCCACCATCTTTATTAATTGCATTGGCAATATCATCAACAGATTCTTTAATTTTATCAAAATAATAAATACCTGCAAATAATTTTTGATTTGAAGCCATATTCTTTAAAATTGTACCAACTCCATTGCAATCTGTATCATAAATTCTAATAATTTCAAAATCTTTTAATTTCTCTAGATCATCTTGGATCTCTTCTGAAGTCTTACAATTACCAGTTGATGTATAAAATGAATATGTAATACCTTTTGTACTTTTAACAATATTCTCAATACCAATTAATTTTAATGTGTTCAAATATTCTTCTGAATAAACATCTGAAGGTAAAACGTATGATTCTTTATTTTCGTTATCACCTTTATCGTTTTCAAGAATAAACTCATCATCTTCGGATTCAGATTCATCAGATTCATCAGATTCATCAGATTCATCAGATTCATCAGATTCATCAGATTCATCATAATCATCAGATTCATCAGATTCATCAGATTCATCAGATTCATCATAATCATCAGATTCATCAAATTCAATGGGTTCTTCCCGCTCCCATTCATTATAATCTTCATTTACAACTTCAAATTCTTCCGTATACTCATCTTGTATAGGTTCATCAAATTCAACCCATTTTTCATATTTTGCAAAATTCATATCCTCTTTTTTATCCCAATCTTTTAATTCATTTTCATCATTTAATAAATAGTCCTTTGGATCAGTATTGTTTAAATCATCGAAATCTGGGACTGACTTTGGTGTTTCTAAAGGGTACATCTCTAAAGGTGTCAGATCTGAATGGAATGAATCCAAATCCATGGTAGCAAGTTGATGTTTACGAATTGGTTTTGATTTCTTAAAAGATTCTTGCCAATCATCAGACTTGACAAACTGCGTAAGGCAAATTAATTGGAAAAGAAGTAAAGAAGGTAATTGCATTGATAAAACCCTTGAAAAAAGTCTCAAATCAGATAAAATTATACTAAGTGATAAATATTATACCAATGAGGGAAATCTTGCGGAAATTCAATTGAAAGATTCATCAGTTTACAAAACCGTCCACACCATTTGCAAAAGTTAAAGTTCAAACCCACATTTCATGTTACAACTCATGAAAACCTTAGCAAAACCACAATTTCCCAAATGAATTACACAAAAAGTTACCACAATTGTAACACAAAAGAAAATCAAATCATTAAAAGTTAAATACAACGTAAATAGAAACTAATCGTTGAATTGAAATAGAATCATATCTTTCTTTGCTTCTTTAATTTAGAAGTACATTCATCACAATACCATTTACCTTTAGGAAGTGTAGCTAAACCGATACATGGTAAATGAAACCATTCTCTTTTACAATCATCACCATCACAACCAACCATTTCACCATAGGAAACTTGATTACAATAACAATATAATGGCTCATCTGAACTAATGGCTTTAGGTTTAATTTCTTCTTCTTCAGTATTTGTTGGTTTCTTTTTCTGAGTTTGACGACGTTTATTTGCTGTTGAAGGGGTACCTGGGCGTGAAATTGGAGTTTCTTCTCTAAGTGCTTGAGTAACAGATTGAGTTGCAGCATTTTGAATTGTAGGTGTAGCTGATGGGGTATTAGATGTAGTTTTTCTTTTCTTATTATTAGTTGTTGTAGCGACATTTGTTGTAATTGGTGTTGGAACTGAAGTTGATGGAGTACCTTCACGATCTTTTCTACCTTTTGCACGGGATGTTGAGGTTGAAGAAGTTGGTAATTTTTCATCTTCTTGTGGACCATTAGCAGCTTTCTTTGCAGCTAAAGCTTCTCTTCTACTTTCACTTCTTTGAGATTGAGCTGATTTATTATCAGGACCCTTTGGATCAATTAAAATAGCTGGATGATTCATAGGACCATATTTAATACTTTCAGGGATCTCATTTTTAAAAACCAATTCAAAATCATCATTAATACGATCTATGTAAGTAACAGTCTTATCAGCAGCAATTGATGCAACGTGCATCTTTTCTTCTAAACATGGTAATAAATCTTTAATTAATTTAGAAATTTCTTGAATTTGTTCAGTTCTCTTCTGTTTAAGCTCTGGACGATTTGGTGTTGATTTAAATTTTTTAATCTTATAATTTAATGCAGGTACTAATGAAACACATTTAGCGTCAATTTCTTTTAATAAAGTGAAATACCTTATAATATCTAATGGTAATGCTTCAAATGCATCAGTAACATCGTTAAGTCCCGGAAAAATCTCCGTTTGTTTTTGTGGATGTTTGGTTACGCTACCATAACGATGTGTACGTGCACTCAGTCTTTGAGAACGTGGTCTCAATGGTAAATCTGACATTTATAAAGCTTTTAATAAGGGATTTTTGCCTTTAATTTAGTAATTCCTTTAAAAACAAAGCTTCTTTTCCATGATTAAGAAATCACCGCGAAATTTGTTTTTTCCAGTTCCGACTAAACAATCCCGGAACTGTTCTTTCATATTTTCGGCCGAGCTTCTAATTTAAGCTAATAAGAGTTAAATAAGTTTACAAGATGTTTCTTTTAGTAGTACCAACATGATCTAAGGAATTATATATACAAACATGTTCCCAGTGAATCTCTGAACAAAAATGGACCCATCAGTATTAATCCTACCGGGACTAGTATGAACTCTTGGTTTAAAGTTACTTCGGATATAGATCAAGGTCATAAGAAGTGTCATATATGCAGCCAACCAGGACTAGTGATGTTTGATCTAGACAGTTTCCTTACAGTACTATTTATTGTAGTTTATTTAGTCAGAGGAAGATCCTGGTCGATCAGATCATATATATCCTACGTAAAGTGTTAGATATTAGGAAATTTTGAGTTATTGACAGTGATCTTATCCGTTTAATTAAACCGTTCGATTGTTCAGTTCTATTAGTATTAAGTGAGAAAGTGGGACATTATGGAGATTGAAATCTATCATGGGAAGCACAATTGTGGTCTTTAATGTTGATGTGAACAACTGCAACTATTGTAAAAATTCTCATCATCACTAAATTCATCACTATCATCATGATCATGATCATGATCATGATTACATAGAGCTGCAGTATATTGGAAATCTAATCTTATGATACCTTCATCATCTTGAAATTTGTTTAAATCTTCATCGTTCTTCAATAGTAGACCTGTCTTTGGGTTTAACAATTGGATATCTTCAATTTCTTTATACAGATCTTGGGCAATTCTTTGATGTAGTTGGTTAATGATATTTGGTTTATCAGTTTTCACTCGAAATGATAAACCAATGGTACCTATCTTAACAATTTTATATTTAGCTATGAGACTTTCTTCGAGCACTGGTTGAATATCACTGAAAATGCTCACTTTTTGAAGAGAAGTTACTTCTTTTTCTAATTGTGAGATACGTGCTTGTAATTCCTTAATATCTGACATAGTTCATGTGTAACTTTAGTGTGATTTGAGATGGTATTTAAGTAAAAATAATGACATTGATGCACTTTTCTGTGAATTGACATGACTATTTTTCTTTTCCATGAGTTGGCCATACCAAAACCACGTAATCTGGGCATTACAAAGCTTTTGAATTAACATTGTAAAATTGCCTGGAAATGATGATTCTAATGGTCACCAGCTATTGAGTCTTAACCGACGAAGCTAGTTCTCAGAGATTTTCGTTTTGCATTGAATTTCATTCTTGCTTAATTTCCTAAAGACATTCCAAATGTATCACAAGACCTTATCGAAATTTCACAATGAAAAAAACACGCCACCATATAGTTAAATAAGCTACAAGATTCTATAAAGAATGTATAATAAGGTCTATATCAGAAAAACCATACAAAAAACTCCAATAAATTACAAAAACCCTAGACCAAATTAAACGTGTTTTAAGAACCAAAAGTTTTTAAACACTTACTATCTTATCTTAGTAATCACTAATTAAAGAAACTTATAATAAGAAAGCAGCTAGACCAGCAACAACAGCGACACCAGCAACGTTTGAACCAACGATTGGAGCAGCGTTTGATGAAGTACCATTGGTACCATTTGAAGAGTTTAAGATAACAACTTGTTCAAATTGTTCAACTGAAGCAGCAACTGGAGCTTTAACAGATTCAACAGCTTCAACAGCGTTGTCTTCAGCTGGAGTAGCGTTGTTTAAGAATGAAGTGGCTTGTAGGAAAGAGGCAACGACTTGTTGGATTTGCATAACGAATGAATTTTATATATGTTAAATTGAATTATATTAAATGATAAAGGGAGGTAAAAATTTAAATACCGAAAATTTTTATATGTTGCTTCAACTATGTCCCGATAGGGACAATTATAAAATTTAAATTTGCAAACACGCGGTTCAAATATAATGAAATTTTACAAAGATAAACTTAAGAAATGGATCATTTAATCAATAGAAAGATCAATTGACACACCGATATCCCTCAGTTGAGACCGGATATGGTCTTTTTAACTTCTCTCCATGGTACATTCTCTTTTCGAGTTCACATGTCAAAAATTTTAATCTTTATTATGCATGAGTTTACAGATGAGAAATATTGACAATAAAATATGATCTAAAAAGAACAGTTCAATAGTTAGATTCTTAAAGCTCTCAGATCCTCAAAGAACTTATACTCAGTGATCTTATTAACCAACATCTTGGCTCTCAAAGTGTGTTAAATTTAACTTTATGTCTCTATGCTGCTCTAACCAGGCAAAAATAAGTGATAAGAATATGCGAAGGCTTTAACAAGTTCTCGACACGGGTGGCCCTACCGAGCTCTGAACTAAGATCTCTACCGAGGAACCTCTGAGAACCTTTGAACTGAAATAGTGACCATTCTTCAAAGAATGTTATCTCAATAGTTGCAATATGTTAGTGAGCAGTGAGAGATTTAGTGATATGCCCAGAACACTTGGAACTGTAAAATGTCCAATTAAGCACTAGAAGTCTTACCGAAAATTTAGCTTTTAGTGCCCATATTATAGTTTAGCTCCAATATTGTAGTAACGAAACACTTGTAGCTAGTTCAAAAAGGAATGATTGAAGATTTACAAAGAAGACATTAATTAAATTGTATTAACACATTATTAAACCAAAGACACCTCATCTCTGTAATATAATTCCCTAAACATTGTTTCTAAAAGCAGAATTTCTACTTTTGGCCTTCATTTTTTCAATTCTAGCTCTTAATTGCGAAGTAACCTCTGTTGCACGATCCCAACTTTCATCTGTGGTATTTAAAACACTATTTCTATTGGTATTTTCCTTTTGTTCACCAATAGATAATGATCCAACTTTCTTATCAATTCCCTCAGTTGGTGATTTAATTGAATTTGAATCATGTAATGGATTAAATCTTGAATAATTTTCACTTTCTGTTGAATTCAAACTGTTTCTATAACTTAGTGAACTAGTTGAATGTTGAAATGATAAGTTATTGATACTACTTTGTTTTTGTAAAAGTTCAATCTCATTCTCTAATTGAGAGATCTTTAATTTGGAAATCTCAATATCAGATTGTGCTCTTTGTAATTGGGTATCTTTTGATTTAATATTCATCACGTCATTTGTATGTTGTTCATTTAATCTTTCAATTTTATTAGTTAAAGTAGATATTTCTTTCATCAATCTTGAAGCTTCATTCATTGATTCTTGAATTTGCCATTGTGATTTCTCTTTATCTTCTATCCATTTCTCTTTCTGCTGTCTCAACTCTAGTAGTTCAGATCTTTCAGCATCACTTAAACCTGGATTATTATTCACAGGAGAAGTGTTGGTTTGAAGTGATCTCCCCGTTAGACCACGAGTACCTAGGCCTATTCTCGATGAAGTTGCATCATTTTTCAATGGTGATGTTGGACTTCTCTTAGATGGTATAGTTGAAGAAGAAGACGTTCCTCCTAGTGGTTTTTTTCTTAATTGCGAAGTTGGTGGGATCGATGACGGTTTTGGAGCCAATGATTTCCTCTTGGAGGCAGTGGCACTTGAAGAAGTTGGTTTCAGTGTGCTAGAAGATCTAGAGATAGGTTGTGGAGCAGTTGTTGGTTTTGGTTTAGGTTTCGTACTAGTCTTTGCCTTAACCTCTGCAGCTTCATAAAATTCCTTAATTTTCTTTTGTTTAATATCATCAATTTTCTCCAGGTACATATTTAATTCTCTTTCACCAGTAATCTTCATCAACGTACCAACGACTTCAAACCCACTCGTTCTAACATCAGGTAATGTGTCACCAGCCAATTTGATAGCAGTGGTTATTATACTTTCAACTTCAGCTTTGTTTGGTGCAATAGTGGTTTCTTTCAAACATCTAATCAAGAATTTGGATGAAGCCAATCTAACTTGCGGAGTCTTGTGTTTTAAAGCAGCCAGTGTTTCTTCAAGTATATCGGACAATGATGAAGTCGCAAACACAGCATCCAAGGCACCATTTAAGGCATCTAACACACTTGGTTTCTTCTCCTTCGTTCTTTCGAGTAAGGGATTTAAAACAATTGAATAGTATTTATGAAATTTCAATCTTAAACCTTTAGCCAAACATTCGATGGAGTTAGCAGCTAGGGCAACAACTTGAATGTTAACATCCTTCACACTCTTTGCTAGTATTCTCAATAATTCCTGGTAGTCATCATCGGCAACTTTCATCACTTGTAACTCCTTGTTCACATCGGTCAATGTTTCAACTCTATCTTTCCATTTAGGAGCACCCATCTTGGTAGCCAAATCTGATGGGATCTTGCTTAGGACATTAACAGGATCAACTAAATCATAAGGATCCACAGCTTGGGGAGTTTCAGCCTCACCCATAATTGTATCACCATCAGAGGAAATAGCTGCTTCGCCACCTTGGTCAGATCCCTGCGCTGCTTCCATAGCTTCACGTTGTGATTTCAGGTATCTCTGTTGAAGTGGCTTCTCATCTTTAACTTTTTCGAATTCTTTAGTCAAATCCTTTTGTTGAACAGGCTTCAAATCTGGGAACAAGATTTGTTCAATAGCAGCTGCACCCATCCATTTGTATAGTTCCACCGTCAACTTTGAAGTCTCAGCTCTAACTGTTCTATCAGCATGTGAGAATAACTTTGGAAGACTTGGTAAGACCAATTTTGGAGAAACTGTAGAGGCACCAAATGCAGAATAAATTTCACCTAGGGCCTTAACAGTACCAGCGACTAGTTTAGGCAGTTTAGCTGATAGCGATGGGATCATTTGTTCAACAACAGGTTCTGGGGTATCAAGATCAATTAGCCATAGTAAGGCATCAATACTCTTTTGTTTGGTACCAGCTCTTGATGATGATAACCCTTTCTCACAAAGACCAGGAACAACGTAATTTCTCAGTCTCAGAGCAGCATGTGTACCACCATACTCTAAGAACGATACAAGGGCACTAATACCGGCTTCCTGGGCAACAACATTGCTATCAGTCACGATCTTTTTAAATAATTCCGGATTGACCAAGAATGGTTTAAACACTTCATCTTCCTCATTCGGTGATTTTTGAAATTGATTGGTGATCTCTTGGTAAGCTTCGAGACGTGCCTTCCAGACCTATAATGTTGTTAGTATAAGTCTTAACCGAAGTTCAACAATGGATTTTCAAATAATTAGAACATACCTTATGAACAAGACGTTCGTCTAATGGAAGCGTGGAGTAATCAGGTTCTTCAGACATACTCAGAACAGAAAAAAAGAATGGCAAAGAGTAGCAGTGATTTCTAGCAGAATGTAAAAAAGTTGCAACTAAACTTAAGATGACACGCTCTCAACCAGTCTGATTTGTCACAAACAATTTATATACAACATTGTTCTATTTGTTTTCTTTTTGTTTACCTTTTTCAAACAAACCCAAAAAAAAAGTCGGAATTTGCAGTTTTTGTGACACTTTGAGCTTTAAGCCCGTGTTGCTGTGGTAACAACAGCTGCTTAAAAGGTCGGAATTCAATATATCACTTGTAATTACTCTATTTGAAGACTAAATAGCTTTGATGAGTGGGATATGAGTATGGTACTGAGCCTGTGATTAAGAAGCAGGATATAAAGTGCAGGTATTCATGATTCCTCCAAGGTATCCTCAAATGTTGTGAATGATTATTGTTCAGTCTCTGGTTAAGTTCAATTTTAGGCCCATGATAAAAAATTGAAAAGCGAAAAAGTGTCACATTGGCAAGACTAACACTACTATCAACAGAAATACACTTTCAAACATGGTCTCCACTCCAGAGTTAAAGAAAGTGAGTACATATGTATTCTCTCCAGTAAATTGGAATTACTAACCTGGTATCAGTACATGGACAAAAGAGTCCTTATACATCTAAACGGTTCTCGTAAAGTTAGTGGGAACCTACGAGGTTACGATGTTTTCTTAAATATAACGTTAGAAGATGCTGTTGAAGAGAGCTCAAAAGATAAGATCCAGATCGGGTCTAGTGTTATTCGTGGGAACTCTATCTTGTCGATTGAAAGTCTAGAGAGTATATGAATTGATTATAAAATTGTGTATTATTATTTATCAAAACGAATTGACATTTCAATACCAGCTTCTTTATACCCACATTTTTCGTAGAAACCAACATTCTTTGGATCACAATCAAGGATAATCTTATAAGCACCTGCTTCTTTACCGATCTTTGTCAATTCATTAATTAGGATCTTGCCCAATTGTTTACCTTGTTGATCTTTAGCCACTGCAATATCTTCAATATGACCAACTAACCCACCTTCATGAATTAGTTTCTCCTCTATTAGTACCATCCCAGTGGCAACGACTCTTGAGTCTTGATTAAGGATAACAATTGGATTGTAAACTAGTTTACCATTTTCTAATTTAATCGAATCCCATTTATTGATTATGAAGTTGAAACGCTCCTTAGTGATTGAACCAACTGTGGTCAACACAGCTAAAGTGTCTAAAATACCATTTTCATAGTCTTCAATGGAAGCTCTTCTAACGGTGTAGCCTTCCGGAAGCACAGGACTGGACATTTTAGTGACTATTTAAACAAAGATACCTTCAATTCTTTACTCTGTTTTGTTTTCAGCTTGATTTTTTTTTATGCCAAATCTCAAAACCAAAACATCAACCATATTAGAGCTATTAATACCACATCTATTAAAATGCCAGAACTGGAACAACCAATAACTGATGATGCAGCACTACGTGTGAAGAAGTTACGTGAACTCTTAAATCTCAACGTGAATGAAATTTCAACGGAAACTGACTCCCAACATGAAAGACATCTTAATAAAGCATTACTTCAAAAGAAACAATTTCTTAAAGTCGCTACACAACAATTAAAACTTCAACCTGAACTAACACCTGAAGAAACTCTACGTGGACTAACAGCGACGAATAACAAGATCCCTTTCAAATTGGAGCGTGATGATGTCATTGACGTATCGTTAGCCCATGAGAAGTTAGATTCAGATATTTTTCAACTTGAAACCCTCTTGACGCGTCGTGAGCAAAACACAAGGGAAATTCAAGATCAAATACGATATCAAAAGGAATTGGAGTCTCATTTGCTATATTTAAAAGAGCAACTCCAAACAAGATTGGAAACTGGTGAACTAATAGACGAACCACAAGAAGACGAAAGAATTCAACAAATCCGGTATGAAACTTTACAAAAACATCGTCAATATTTAATAGATACTTACGATGTTGATATAAACGAACTTGAATAAATGATAAATAAATGATTCAATTAATTCTATAAATGAGTACATAGCGGGAAAAATTTAAAATAATAAAGAAGTGTAAAAAGGTAGTAAGAGGCAAGTTTTCGTAAGCCAGGTATCATATTCCAAATAGTATAGTGTAAAAAACCAGTTCAAACACAATGGATGGCAAGGGCTTGGTCATAAGAGTCATTCAATGCAAAAGGAGGTCGTAACATTAATTAAGTAGTCAAGAAAACAATGTCTAATAAGTAGGCTTGTTCCCTGATCTCTTTAATCTTAACGATTCTCTCTTTCTGTTACTAGTAACATTGAACAAACCTTCTGGAATCACCACATTTCCCGGTGGATATTCACCAACTGGTGTACCAGGGAGTGATGTATCCTGTAGGAAACTTGGTTGTAATTGTGAATTTGAAGATGAGACAGGTGGTAATGGCATGGTTTGGAATTGTGAGTGTGCTGTTGGTGGTGTTGGTGGCGTTTCAAAGCTAAAATAACCATCAGTTGGTGTACGTAAGTCAAACATCGGTTGTTGTAGATGTGATTGTTGTGTTTGTTGCTGTTGATTTGTGGTATTGAAACGTGTTGATAAATTGATAGTTGGGAAGTTTGATAACGAAGTAACAGAGTTAGCACGCGAGGCAGGGATACCATTCCCACTTGGTTGTGAAATATTTGATTGACGACATAATTGAATAAGTTTTTGTCTAATAATAGTTAAGGAGTAATTATTAACTTCGATTCCAATCTCGACATTATTTTCCATAGCTTTCTTCAGAGCATCCTTTGACACCTTATTAATAACACCAGATGGTGGATTTAATTCATTGAATGGAGTAACTGTTGGATTTGTTTGATAATTTTGATATGTTTCGTATAATATGTCTTCAAATCCTTCTGTTAATTTGTAATGAGACGCGAATGAAGCGATATTAAAATCACCATTATGGCTCACATTTGAGACACTAGAAGCGATAGATGAAACTGAAGCGGTACGACCACAACGTGGAGGTTCTGGCCAGTTATAATCTTTATAAGTCATTTGATCAGTTGGTGTAGATACTGGAGTAAGTTCATCCATCATCATTAAGTCTTCATCATTGTGAGCGTTTGCAAGTTCTGTGGAGATAGCCATTGGTAAGGGAAATTTATTGACGAGCATAATAACAGTTATATTGGTAACTTAGCAAATATAATAACAGTATGTCAATAATACTATAAGTGGTGAACAGAATGGAGAAAGATTAATAAATTCCAAAAACGTTGCCAAAGTGATCTTTATAAACCCTTTTAAGGACAGGTAAGAAAGGGAGAACAAATGTAAGCCCAAAGGGGAAATAAAAACTCCTTGCAGATAAAGACAGCACAGGAAGCGCAGATTCTACGCAATTAAATGCAAAGATGTGTACATCAATGTGCAGAATCTCCCCGAAACAGAAGTCACTCCTTTCAATTACAAAAGAAAAGAAAAAAATCCGAACCTATTTGTAATACCATGGAAGTCCATGGAGAGTTTTCATTAGTTGCTCTGGGTGTAATAAGTCCATTGACCTCCTTCTATATAAGCTTAATTATTAGTGTTTTAAACTAAAATTAACAGCAATCATTCATAGCAGCAACCAAGTATTAATATCGTGTAGTGTTTAAAGTTCTCTCCTATTAGCCCGATTAGATCCGACAGTTCCCAACTCCACATAGAATCTCTAGAAACTAATTAAAATCGAAGAGAGCCCAGGGAAACCGGTATTGAGTACCGCTTCACCATCGCTACCAGATCATCACCTTTCTGCAAGAGTTAAAGCTCACCTGGAGTAGTAACGCAGTATTACACTACATCATCTATTGTATGAAAAACCAGTAATGAACAAATGGTTCGCACTGTTTAGTGCTAATCCAACTGGATTAAGTTCCATCAAGAGATTCCATCTTGATGAAGTCTCCAAATGGAATTTTCGAATCCTCTAATCTGTGTCTTTGGCCTCAACACCAGAAATTCGGAAACCACGGTGATGCATGCAACAAGCACTTTCCGCATTAGGCAGTGTAATTGCAAAGAAAAGGATTCGCGCTAATTGATGAGAGGATCAACCAATTTACGTGTTTGACGGGAGAGTGATTTAGGGACCTTCAACGTAACGAAAGTATCAAGACGAAGAAAGTAATAGAATCGAAAGATCCAATCTTAAACGTGGAATTGTTTGTCATCTTGGACTTAAAGGTCTTTCCTATAAAGACATTCGCAAGCGGACGCGTCGCGTCTTATTTTAATTTAATTTTTTTTCCTGGTTCACTCTAAATCCATAAAAACGCGACGCGTTGTGACGCGTTTAGGTTAGAAAGAAAAAGAAAATTAAATTTACAGGATTAATTAATTATTTGCAGCGAGATTCGCGTTATATTACCTACATGAACCTTTTGCAAGTACTCGCGAGAACCCGATGCGGGCCAATTGTTACTTCAAATTGCATCACCAGGGTGATTGATTCTCGTCTATTAGTAAGAGAGACATAGCCGAAAAGAGCTAGAATCCCGGTAGTTTCTTCGCAGGTTGAAATACGTAATGGTAGGAACTTATACAAGTTTCAAATTATATGTACATCTTGGACCCTGGAAATGTTGGCCGTGATTCGAAGAGGGGATTACCGTTATTATTGCTCTATAGCAACAGGCTGCTTATGAACTTTAAATTTATAGTACTAGTACCTCATAATAAAAAAATTCGATAATACAGTAAAACAGATCAACTGTATTCATTAGGCTCAATCTTGTGATCTTCTAATCTCAAACGCAATTTCAATAAAAGTCTGTACTTAGTGGTCAATCTTTCCTGAACGGGGTTATTTGATCTACTGTAAGTGAAGACCCTAGAATGATAATCGACCCTGAGATGTATGTACCTTCCTATGCTATGATAGATAATAGCAAGTTGTAAGTTTCCGTGTTTGTTGGGGATCTACTTCATCTTAACTGTATGACTCATAATTGTCTTGTAACTTCAAACTTGTCAAGAATGTTGGGAGCTATGGTGATCGACCATAACTAATTGTAGCTAACGGAGTTTCACCTAGTGGAGAGATATCGATAGAATTAAGTGCAATTATGTACAGTAACTGGGAGCCCATTACGACCAAGGACTGCCTTGTCGTAAACAATTCATCAAATGGCCGTGCAGGGACTAGATTTGGTGGTTAACGTTATGATCTTTTTTCTTGTAAGCGAAAATAAATTTGATATTGGCAATAATTTACTGGTCTCTAATTAATGTTGTACCTTAATAATTGTAGGGGCAGCTCTACATCGTAAAAATTCGATTAAGCACGAAGGGCTAAAGCCTTCTTGTAAATCCCCGCTAAATCTACAATTTTTGATTCAAGTCATCAAGCTATCGAGCCAATGATTGGTAACAGATACCTATCTGTAGAAACCACAACGTCGATTCTGGACTTTTAAGGTTCCACTAAAAGGTATCCATAGCACAGTGACTCGCGTAGTTCAAACCCGCATAATGCAACCACTGTTTCGTTCTGCCCAGAGCCCATAATTTGAAGCGTCCTTCATACTTCGTATGCTGGTTTCTGCCGGTACGGTGAGGTATGGTGAGGTAGATCTCTTTCAAAGAAAAATTATTGAGAATTCAAAATTCAACTCAAATTTCGGGATTCGACAATGTCTATATGTTGAATCAAGAGTCGGTTACGGCCGAAAGAAGTAGGTACGTCTCAAGACAACGTGATACTATTTTCATATATCAATGAGCAGTCCTTTAGGTGGCTCCTCAGGCTTAGGGTATTTGTACGTTTCTCTTTCTCTCACTTTGTCTGTTTTATCAGTCTTGTAATTCCTACCTCGGATAGGCCTGGTCTTTGGAGACATATTAACATTGTTAAGCTGGTATTTTAGTAATAATCATAATGATCATGTGTATGATTTTGCATGCAGCCACTCATATATTTATGCCTTATATAAATTAAGTATTAGATCGGCGCACTGTAAAATTAACCGGTGAGATCTGATCTCAATTAGATCCAAAAGTCTTTACTTAAGATCGTTGAAAATCGATCTAGGCCCTTCAGTGATTGGCTTTAATATGAGGTCTTGATTCAAGAATTGTTTCAACCTGAGAGACGCCTTGTCATTCCGGCTCCCTCTTTATGAAGTCTCATTCCCCTATCCCCTTGGACACAGACTCACGCACCTCTTAGATGCCTCTATTGACATGTTGGTGACAAAGCAGCATCATCATCATTAGCAGCAGCAAATTTTCAGTCCATGCCAAACTGCTGCTGTTTGCCCTGGTTCTGTCGCTAGTGACTAATTTGTCCCGAGCAACTTGATGAGAAAATTTACGCTAACAGCATCACTGTGCTCAGAAAAAGTGTACCTCAAAGGCGATCATCCGTCAAAGAAGGCAGCCAAGCCAATCTTCCAGGCTTAAACCAACTTTGTGATCGGTTCCAATCTCGGTTTTTTTTTTTTTTTTCACTTGATGCAAATTGGTGCATTGTACCTACCCTTTCGAAATGTATCTATATGCCTAATGTCAAAATCTACACTTACTTGCACTTTTGATTCAGATGCGAAAAAACACATGACGATCTAGATAAGGTACAGTGCGTTTTTTGAACCGTTGAGAAGTTACAATAGACAATCGGCTAAATACGGATGGCTACGTAGAACGAGCAAATAGGATAAGGGTATAATAATTTGGCAACGAAGTCGTTGTTAATGTAACTTTGGAAATAGATAAAACTTAACATGTAAAACAATTTGCCCAGTATTGAGATCTGGATGTTGACAAGGGTTTGAGTTTAAAAGTAAGAAAAGATACGGCCGATCTGGAACAATGTGGAAAAATTATTTGATTGTTGTTGTCTCAGATGAATAGCAATGAGATAAAGAATAGGAATGTTGAGGAGATTAATCTTGTTGATGAACCTTCAAAGACCGAAACAGCCGGTGGGGTAGTAGCACTGGATTCTTGCTGGGAAACAACAGGGATATTAACATCTGAACCCGTGGAAATAGCGGTACTTTCTGAGGTAACACTGAGAGATTTAGTAGTCTTGCTAATATTCTCCGTTGATTCGCTGTTAGCGTCAGGATTAGCGGTTGGTTGCGGCTTGCTCGATTCTGGCAATTCTTCAGAAGTCGATGTTTTCTCTGGGGTGTCTCCTGGGACTCCTTCAGACTTTGTAGTATCCTTTGGAACCTTTTCGGTAATAGTCGTCTCAGTAGCAGTGACATCAGTACTACTGGTCTTAATGGTTTCCTCTCCTGCCGTAGTTTCAGAAGTAATTGGACAATAAGTGGTATATTGGGTGATAATGCCATCTTTAGTCTGAGTAATTACAGTGATACCAGTGGTGATAGGAGTTTCAACGCACTTATTTTCAGAACATGATGTAATAATGATAACAGTGGTGGATGGTAATTCTTCAGTGATGGTTGATGGAGCAACTGGATTGTCAGTGATGGTATCCACCGTTGAGTCCGTGGGTGGTGCCATGGTTGAATCCCTGGTTGTCAGTTCTGAGGTGTGCTCAGTCGGTGATGGGGTTAAGTCAGTGGTTGATATGGATGAGTCTGAGGATTTAGAGTCAGTTGTGTTCCAATATGGTAAGATGCTCGATGAAGAGATAATCTCACTTGGTAAGATGTTTGAGGATGAAGAGATAATCTCACTTGGTAATGTGATCGAAGAGGACATTATGTCACTTGATTGGATCAGGGAGGAGGAGGAGGAGGAGGAAATGGTGCCTGAAGGTAGGATCACTGAACTGGAACTGATCTCAGTTGGAGAAATGATGGAGGAGGAGATAGTGCCTGAAGGTAGGATCACTGAGCTGGAACTGATTTCACTTGGAAGAACGATTGAGGAGGAGAGAGTATCACTTGATAGAACAGCAGAGGAAGAAATAGAGTCGCTTGGAGCAATCACAGATGAGGAACTGCTATCTATTGGCGATGATTCAGGAGCTTCAGATGATACTGATATATCAGAAGATGAAAGACCTGAACTCAAAGAAGAGGTCAAAGAGGAAGGATCTGAGGAACTTGAAGTCAAAGATAAGTCTGACAATACAGGAGCTATAGAAGACGTTAGACCTTCGGAAGATTGAGATGAAGATTGAGATTCAAGTTCAACACTTGAGCTTGATGATAAATCAATCGATGATTCAGATGAGAAAGTGGATGAGAGCTCTGAAAAAGAAGAAGGTTCACTGGAAGAAAATGACGAAAGATCAGAAGAAGGTTCACTGGAGGAAGATGATGACAGGTCTGAAGATGGAATAGTAGAGGAAGATCCAGATGATGAAGCAACAGAAGATGAATCAGCAGAAGATGAATCAGTAGAAGAGTATGATGAAAGTTCCGATGAAACAG
The DNA here is from genome assembly GCA_030557705.1 of Taiozyma odintsovae. Lineage (NCBI taxonomy): Eukaryota > Fungi > Ascomycota > Saccharomycetes > Phaffomycetales > Wickerhamomycetaceae > Taiozyma > Taiozyma odintsovae. Next base: position 22,260 of record JANIVH010000017.1, read on the forward strand.
CTGACGACGAAGCAGAAGATTCAGCAGCGGAAGAGGTAGATGATTCAACAGCGGAAGAGGCAGATGATTCATCAGCAGAACTTGATGATGACCAGACAGAGGATGAAGAAGCAAAAGAGGATCTAATACTAGCCTCCGACGAAACAGATATTGAAGTGTCGACTGAAGATGAATCACTAGTTGACGGAATCACAGAACTTGAACTTTCAACAGAGCTTACTGATGACACTTCAGAAGATTCAACACTGCTGGAAGAACTTATGGCAGCATTAGGTCTAAACCTCACCACATTAACGAAATTGTCCCTGGTGGCAGAAGCACAATCATTGTCGTTGAAAAAGGCGTAACCAGCAATACTTTTGACACAAGTATCGAAATCAACACCCTGTACCAATTTCATGTTCCCAACAGTCAGCGAATTCAGACAAGAGTAGGCATAAAGTAATCTCACACCTCCTCTGGTGACTCTGATGGCTAAGTTCGAGCGAACAGGACCGTTATTATGTGTGGTAGCAAAACCGTAGATACCTTGTTTCAAATTGATCCACACTTCGGTTCTGTCAATGATGGCACTTGAATTACGAATCTCATTGGTGTCTGTCAAGTATTCAATGTTGGTAATATCCTCTTGATCTTCTGTAAAGTTCAAGTTGAAGTAAAACTTGTATTTATGAGTATTTGTAAGTGGATCAATGTCTAGTTTTTCAGACCAAGTGTACAAGCTCAAATCTATTGGGTTATTAGTGGCAACGGGTCTTCTGGTTGACAAAGTAGAACAATCAGTGGAAGTTCCACCCTTATTGAAAGTATAAGTGTACTCCAAATCAGTGGTAACAGTATGTGTGATCGCGGAGTATTTGCTCACTGAGGATGACGAAGAAGCACCTGCTTCGGAAGAGCTCTCGACACTGGATGGGGTCTCAACTGGTGCTAATGATGAGCCCGTTGAGCTTTCAAGACTGGAAGCTATAGAGCTGGATGATGTAGCAGAACTGGAACTTTTATCTGTTGTCTTTGTTGGACAATTACCCAAGTATGAACAACCTTCAATGTTAGTATCAATGGTGTAAGAGTCAGTTAAAGTCGTAGAACATCTCAGAGTACCAGTTGGCTCGGTAGATAAGGTACCACAAGCAGCCAGAGCAGATGAAACGTAACCACCATAATACTTCCATAGAGTCCAACCACAGTTCATACAAGAAGGGTAGTAACTCTTAAATGGAGTGTTACCTTCACATAAACAGGTATTATTGTAAGGACCAGAGTATGATTGATCTTCAGAGCATCTCTGACCTTCAATGATCAACAACCCACAGGAAGCGTGACAGGCAATAGTAGCACAGTCATCGGCAGAGGCAGCTAGAGCATATGCTTCTGGATCTGGGTGGCCTATAGCTTCAGCCTCAGCAAGAGCGTCGGCGTATGCTTCGGCGGCAGCGTATGCTTGGGGATTAGCGCCAGCCCAAGGTAGTGAATCAGCATTAGGAGCAGCTATAACTGTCGTGATCAGGGCCAATGGGGCCAGGAACCTGGTGAACTTTATCATATCCAATTTATAAAGCGAGTGAATGGATGAATGTAGACTCATTCATTTGGATAACCAAGGGCAGTACGCGCTCATTTTATACAAGTTAAATTAATGCAACAGGGACCACCCTAAAATGGATGCTGGATTCTGAGACACTTCCAGGCAGCCACATGTAGTGCTATATCAAGCCCTAGAATGGAGTGAAAATTGGCTGTTTCCGGTGATACTTTGTGGTGAATACGTTATTTTGGGTATTGTCATGGTGATTCCAATCAGGGAAAGATAACGGAGATGCAAGAAACTTCTATTGCATGAGAATGTCTGTAACAATAGCGATCGCTCAGGATCAGTTGAAGTTTTTGACATGGAGAGTATGCTATCCAGATCTTCATGTCACATTGTGTGTTTCAAATAGCATTGGCTCCGGCCCATGAGGCCCCAGAGTGCCAGACTGGTAGCGCTACCCTCGCCTAACACCAGGGAAGCTTCGAGGAACTGGGTGTTTTGTTGATATTTTCTACAGCGTCCCTTAAGCGAGATATACACCCACAGTGACATTCTCTTGAGTACAAACAATACGTGTCTCTAGAGATGGACAATGGAGGCTTAACCTTGCATATCCGTTTTAATCGTTTAACAAAACCTTTAATTTCTGGGGTGTTGTCTTGTAACTGGTTGGTAGCGTACCGCCCAAAAAAGCGTCTATAAAGTCTCTCCAACGCTTCCGAGGGATGTGGTATAAGCTGAAAGCACGGATGAGGGTATATGGCTAATTCTTCTTCTTCCTCTAAAAATTCAACAGCTCTTAGCAAGCCATATGGTTCACCAGCTTTAATGAATAAGTCGCTTATGACCCTATGCCTTCAACTCTGTGCGGGCCACGCCTTTTCGGAATTTCTCAATTGATCGATCGCAATCGCCAACAGTAAACAACACGGTAAGCTAACATTTCAGACAATTACAACTCGACAAACCCTTCACGGCCTCCCGCGAAGAGCTCCCCTGCTTCGCATATACTATCATAATGGACCCACTAGATCTCTTCTCTGAGGAAAACACACCCAAGAGAAGGCACTTATCCTCTCGTTACAAACCTTCATCACCTATAGAAGAGACAGAAACGATACGTGAATTGAGATTAGCTGAGGCAAATAATGAACTACTGGACCAGAAAAAAGAGCTAGAACGGGAAATTAAGGAGCTGGAGTCGCGCTGGAATGAGTTACAGACTAAGAACAGTGAGGAGCTCGAGATCTTAGATAAAGAAGAGGATGAGATGATCTTCAAGTTGTTACTGAGTAAGGCTAGTGACGAGAGTCACGCTGAGGAAGTGGATGGAGATGAGGATCTTGTTGAGATACGACGTGATCTTTACGATGCTAAACCACTGAGGGATTGGGATAAGAGGATCGACTTCTTAAAAAGATTTTACACCGATTTGGAGGTCACCGATGTTGGTTCACGATTAACTTTAGAGTACGAAAATGGTGCTAAGACACTGGTGAAGACCATCTCATTCAAAATCACATATCCAAAGCTTATATCGTTCGAAGTCGATGTCAAATTAAAGAATAAGGATGCAACATTCACAGTCTGGAAACTGGAGATAAGGAAACAATCTAATAACAAGCTTAATGCCATCCTGCTGAAGATCCAAACTCATTTTGTCAAGACGAAAAACATCAATCAGTTTCTGTATATCATTAACTCCCTTCATGGAGCCATCAAGGCTCGCCATGCCCTTTTTACGGACCTTCAGTCCAACTTTGAAGAACAAAAGATATCACCGCTGACAACGACCCTCAAGTTCAAGGAATTGGAAGTCCAGTACGATAATATCTTTAATCCAAAACTAGAGAATATTACACCATTGATAAGCGTGAATGATTCAAAATGGAATAAACTGATGTTGGATCTGATTGAAGTCTACGGAGTAAAGTCCGGTCTTGAAAAATTGTTTGAGCATTACGACGTAGTGACTCGGTAGAAAGGAAATAATGACATATAATAATAATGACAGTACTCTAAAACCCCCTACTGTAGCCAAAACAACCATAAAGTACCCGTTCCTCTTTTCAATTTCTCTCTCTTTTGGCCCACGTAAAGTTGGTGATGTTAGTGGTGTCTGGGTGTTTTCCCGAACACGCTCAATTTTTCAGCTTTTCGACCCAAAAGCGAGTGAATTTGAAAGATCACGACTCATCAGAGGCAAATTCGCTAGGTAATAAGAGAAACAGCAGTTTGCCGCTGCGAAACTACAACCAAAGTACCTTACCACCACAATCCACCGCCACAATGCCCATGTACGACCCCATCCATGACACAGTGGTCGAGACAGAGGCCCCACAGAGCCGCGATGGTCGGTACTCAGAGTACGTTAACGGTGCCCCTGTTGTGAGCTACTTGCCCACGGACGAGGAAGAGGCGGACCATGAGGACCCTATCGAATGGGAGGAGATTAAATCCGCAGAGAAGGAGTCTGCCCCAGGGAAGCCCGTTATTCTCAAGCACCGCCTGACCACCCACAGTGGGAAGGGCGTGTTGGGCACAAAGAAGGGCAAGAAGGTGAGCCCTGGTAAGAACGCCACTGTGTTAATTTCTGCTCGCTCGAGACATTTGAAAAAAGAAGACGGGAAGGCCTTTTGGAGAAGAGACATCCAGTACGAGTTTTTGAAGTTGTTGTTCGATGAGGATACAAAGGCCTTCAGAGATCCATTCCTTGATTCCCAGGAGTATGTTCATATCGATGGGAGAGTCAAGGACCCAACCACCGGGAATCTGAGCTTCGCTGAGCTGTACATTAAGACCATTGCCCACTCTCCGAAGTGCTCTAGAGTTTTGAAAGATAGATTGCTCAACGATATGAAAATGTCTATACCGACGTGTATGATCTGCCTGTTGGTAAACGTTGGTAGAATGAACACCACGATCAACTTTGTCCCAGACATGAGATCACAACTAAGAACTTATCATTCCATTCCATCCCTACAGATAAACTATGGTGATGCCAACCCAGGATCACAAGTAGACAAAAATGACAAGCAATTGCAAGACACACCACGTTTGAAATCGATCTTAAAAGTGTTATGTGACGAACCAAAGGAACCAAATGGCTTACCATCACTAGAGAATATCGAAACTTTTCCAAAGACCAATATCATCAACTTGATCTTCATCCTTTGTAACGCTGAAGAGTCCATCAATAAGAAGTTCTTTGAGAAGTTTGATTACAACTTCTACGACCTCTTAATGAGTTCCAAGTACGAGCCTGGTGATCGTGTCAGACTGTTCCTATGGCTGATTTATAACTATTTGGAGACAAACTTGCATTACGATGAGATAATGCACAATCCATTTGGACCAATGGTTATGTTGAGAGAAGCTAAAGAAGATTATGACATTGATACAGAAGAGGAATTGAAACTTGGTGAATCATTGTATGAACAACGGGTGAAATTCCTTGCTGAAGATGCTGAAGCAGAGAAGGAACCTATTACTTTTGTAATCAAAACATCCCCAAACAAACCACAAAAAACGCCAGTCAAAACCACGAAGGCCCCTATAGCACAAAGTGCACCTAAGGAAAAATCTGAAAAGAAGACCAAACACAGATTGAAATCACTACCACCTCCGAAGAAGCACATTGCTGCCCCACCACCAGTCTTGAGACAGGATATTGACGTGGACAAGATCTTTAAAATTGTCAAGAACTTGAAACGCCAACACCACAGAAAGAGATTAAGAGTTGGGTTACTAAAGCACGAAAACGGGAGGATCTTGAGAGAACAATCAGATAAACTAGATGAAGACACAATGATCAGACTAAGACTGAAGAACTACAAAGGTGATTACGCTGAATACTCCTCGAGATTTAATGAGGTGTTTAGAAATTTAAAAACCGAATATGCTGAAGTGAGTAAAGACTCAGTCACCAATGTCGACAGTGATGCTCAGTTCGAGTATGCCGGGGACACTGACTTGACTCTGAAGAGCTTCAAGATATGAGTTTAATGTTTACGATTGAAATGGACGAATATTTAGTATTGAAATCTATTGTAACCCACCTCATAACTTTGCTCCTTTTGAGATGTATTCATTGGCCAATTTAACAACTTCTTGCGCTAGTCCATATGAGGCTTGATACCCAGCGCCACCGATCCCGTAATTATGGATGAGGGAACCTTCTCTTTCGATTCTGACATTACCTCTTCTGCCTGGTCTCAACCCAACGTATTCCTCAATGATATCGATCTCTGGACCGTTCCCATAAGTAGGATCCAAGATCTCTGGGGTATACTTCTTAGCTCTCTCAATGATACGCTTACACACTTCAGGATCAACGGTAGTGGACCAGTTGTGTGGGATATGCGTACCACCAAGGATCCCACCGCCTTCTTTTCTTGGGAATGCATAGAAGGATTCACCTTCGAAACCTGTTAATTTCACGGAAACCTGTCTAGGGAAGTTGTTTCTGATTCTTACAATCTGACCACGGATTGGGAAGACGGCTTTATCTTCGACCCCACCTAGAAAGCGCGCTAATAACCCTGTGGCGTTGACCACTAGATCAGTTTTCTCGCCTGAATGGTGTAGTGCATATGCTTCGTTGATGTGCTTCAAGTTCTTTCTTTTCAGTGTCCCTCCAAGTTCAAATACTTCTTGTAGTATGTAGTTCAGGTATAGCGTTGTTGAAATGGTGATACTATCGCACTCAAATCCACCGACAACGTCATCTTCAAACCCTGGAGGGACCTCCTCTCTGGAGAACACCCTGTAATTCTTAACAAAGGCCTTAAACCAAGGCTCTACTAACTTGCCGTTGATCAATTGGTGCTCTCTCACATACTTTCTCTGTTTAACGACATGCACAGCTGCACGGGGTTCGTTCTCAGCGAGCCAAAGAAATCGATGATACCCAGGCTTATCCATTTCATTGAGGAAATGGTCCTCCTGACCACCGAAGGAGTGCCAATTGGCACCTGCATAGGGCGAAGCATAGAATGGATCTGTCTCACCAGGAAGGGAACGACCCAAGATAGTGACGTCGTACCCTTCCTCAAGCAACTTCAGGGCAGAAGTGAGGCCTGAAACACCGGCACCGACGACAACGACTCTCTTACTCATTCTTTAGTAGTTCTGTCTAGCTTGCAAAGAGTAGGGCTTCCATAAAGGTACTTGAAGAGAGATGGATCCATTTGCGTTGGTGATATTTTACCTTGTGCGGGTATATGCACGATAACGGATGGATAAGCGACAAAAGGAAGATGAGATACAATTAAGTTCAACGAGATTAAGAGCTCAAAGAAATAAGAGGGAAAAAAAGGTCATGCCAACTACAAGCAAATCGGTCGTTAGAGGAAGACCGTTTATTCATGATGACGGAGGCAATTTTAATATCGTACTAGCGATGACTCTTCTAAATTGAGTGGCGTCTGACGGTTGGTATGTCAAACCTTCACCTTTAACCAAATGCAAGGCATTCATCAAAGTAAAGACACCACAGTCATAGCCATTCTGTTGTTGAGGACAATCCAAAATTTGTTCTTTTGTAAAACCCTGGCCCAGCTCAGGGACACCTTGTTTCTTAGTTTCTTCCCTCACGTACAATTCTAGTTGATCTAATGCCCTCTCACTGAACGGTGTCTTCGAAGTAGCTAATGAATCCAAGTAAAGAATCTTCTTCTCTTTCATCTTGATGGCCCCCAAGACCCAATGTGTTTGATGGACGTTGATTGGTGCAATGATGGTCTCTAGCTTAGCAATGTTACCACCACCCCTCTTTAACCATTTTTTAACCCCAATATAGCCCTTTTCAGTTAAATTCGTAAAGAAGAATGAACTGAAGCAGTACACTTTCTCATTGTTTAGCGTCTTCAGGAAAAGTTCGATGACAGTATCGTTTAACCAGTGTTTATCGGCTAATGTCTTTAAATCCTTTACTGTGACGTCAATCGAATGGGCCGTTAGCACAATATCATACTCATTTCTAGCCTTCCAAATGTTCAGCACAGCAGCCTCGTCTTCTTTACTAACTTTCTTGATTAACGTGGAACGTGGTTTTATGGCTTCAAGTTTCTCTTTATGGATTAGCTCCTGTAGTTTCCTTCTTTCATCCAGCAGCTTTTGATAATATCTGAACTCTTCATCAAACGTAAGCTTACTCGTATCAAATGTGAATGAAAATCTGGACGGTGTAGGTGGGACGATCTTGACTTCTTTCAAGAACACAACATCATCTTCATTTTCGAGACTTTGTGAAGAATCGCTCCAATTTTTTCTTATCGTCTCTGTTAGGTTTCTAATATTAGAGAGTAGTTTATTATCATTAGCAACTTTTGGTGTTGGTGGGCTTGTGCTTCTAGGTTTAGGTGGTTTGTATTGGCCTTTGTAAACGGATCTTAAGTACGCAGATTCAAGATTTGTAGATTTATACGCCTTTGTCCTTCTGATGAATTTGGTACCATAGTCCTTACTGTCTGTAGTTGTCTGCTTCTCTAAGTTCCAATCGATTGGTGATTTGCCAAACTTAACATCATCTTCTTTTGGATTTAGCTCTGGTTGAAAGTTTGTTTCAAGTAATGTCTTCCTCAATGGGACATCTTTCTCTTGATCCATATCCTCTATCGTCTTCTCTTCAACTTTTCTCTTCTTCAGATCATTAGCTATACTTTCATCATCCCCAGGCTGCTGAACTTTAAACTTATCCTTCAGATTAGCAATGGACTTTTTGATAAATTCACTCGCAAACCCAGAGAGGAATTTCAGGAAATCCCCAGTTTCTTCACTTGCAGCATCATTCTTTGCAGAGTTTCTCGTCCAATCATCTTTCTTCTTCAAAAATGATATTGGTTTCTTTGGTTTGGATGATGGAATGGACGAAACAGAGCTATTACGAGTCAAATGAGGACTTTGCTTGATGACACTTTCATTAAGTAAGAGCCCATCTGTAAAGTTGTAATTGTTATTTCTTTTTCTCTTTCTACCCAAAATTGGACGATTCTTTTGGGATCCCTTGGCCCTTGGATCCAATGACATCGTATAGAGAGGCTATACCAGCTTTAACCAATGGTAGATCAAAGATATCACTTTTAAAACCTCTAGTTGTTTTGTTTTCAATGAGGTTTTTTGGTGATCTGAGCCGGAACTGACTTTCCCCAATATGAGCCGGAACTCGAAAACTATCACGTGAATGTCACGCTTCAATATCTTGCCAAATTGGGGCACACAAAAAACGCGAACACTTTTTTCCAAAATGAAAAACCTTATACAAAACACGCAATTAAGACGTGTCTACCAAGCGATAAAGCTAGTCTCCCTACCCGTTCATTCATCGAAAATTGTTCCATTAAGCTACTACCACCACATAATTCCCCCATTTGCTAGATTTGCCTCTCCTGACTATCACTGGTACCCGTAATATATTCACCTCAAGAACCATAGAAGTCAAATCCATGTCATTAGCCAAAGAGAAGATGAATTCAATTAATCAGGATCTGGCGTCCCAGCCTGTGATAAGTGATCAATTACAAAGGGAGGACTCCCTGATCACGCCAACTGCTTCATTTCAAGAGTCCAGCACGATTTACACGGCGACATATTCCGGTATCAAAGTCATTGAAATGACCGTAAAGGGCGTCGCTGCCATGAGAAGACGAAGTGATAGTTCCTTCAATGCTACCCAGATACTTAAAATTGCCGGTCTGGATAAGGCCAAGAGAACAAAGATATTGGAAAAGGAAGTCCATACAGGTACCCATGAAAAAGTTCAAGGTGGATATGGTAAATTTCAAGGGACTTGGATTCCATATGATAGAGCCGTTGCTTTGTCCCAACAATACGAAGTCTACGAAGATCTAAAACCTTTGTTTCTTTACAATGCATCATCTTCTGAAGCCAATGATACTCCTACCAAAGAACAAGCTATCGCTGCCCAAAGAAAAAGATCTAATTTAGAATCATTCAATGGTTTACCTAAAGGCGGTAACAGTTTTTACAAAACCATGAGTAAACAACCTTCAAACCTTGGGAGATCTCATTCTACAATGACAGAAAATGATGAGACGGAACTCATAGAGAATAATGGCTCACCTTTAAAGAAGGCTAGATTGAGCCAAGAGAATTATGATAATGATGAAGATTTAAAGAATTTAAATGTTGAGATATTTGAACATGATTTAAATATTGATAATCCAAATACCCCGTTTACACTAGAGCCCCTAAACGGGTACCTACCGGAGCATGAACATTCTAAGGAAGTCATTACACAAATCTTCTTGAGCCAAGACGCTGAAACATTGGCTGACGCTGTTGGTGGTGAATCTGCACTAGTAGATGTTGATTTGGACGTTTCCATTGATGAGTTGGGTCACACCGCATTACATTGGGCTTCATCATTGGCCAGAATTCGACTAGTGAAAGAGCTTGTTCGTCGTGGGTCTGTTAGAATTAGAGGGAATAGTAGTGGTGAAAGTCCCTTAGTAAGATCTGTTCTTGTAACGAACAATTATGATCAAAACTCATTTGATGAATTATTAAATTTGTTATACCCTTGTATCCCACTCCTGGATCATCAACGTCGTTCTATTTTACATCATATTGCCCTGACAGCTGGTATAAAGAAGAGAAGTTCAGCTTCGCGTTATTATTTGGAGACTTTATTAGAATGGATTGTTAAAAAAGGTTCCAAGATTTCCAAAGGGTTGATCACTTTAGGTAAATTTATGAATGAAATTGTCAACACACAGGATAAGAATGGTGATACCCCTTTAAATATTGCTGCTAGAATTGGTAATAAGGCCATTGTGGAACAATTGTTAGATGTTGGTGCTGATCCATCTATTCCCAACAAAGCAGGTTTGAGACCTGTCGATTTCGGTATCAATGTTAATGGGTTGGTAACTTCTAAAAAATCAGAGAACATACCTCAACAACAACAACCTCCTGTTCCTTTAGGTCAGAATTCTTCAAAGATCCTAGAATCAATGCATCAAGTGTTGACAAGACTAGATACTGATTTTCAAAGTGAGATTGCAGCTAAACAGAATAAAATTGATGAACTTCATGTGAATTTGAGAAAGTCAACCCAAGAATTATCTAAGAACCGTACCACATTAGAGAACTTGAAGAGTTTAGAGATCAGACTGAATGAATTAAAACAGAAGAAGATCAATATTGAGAAATCCATTCAAGAAGAAGAACAAAAATTTATTGATCAAACCACTGAACTTGGGTCAATTGGGAACTATAATGTTGATTTTGATGCTGATGAACCATTTAGAATTCTTCATATCTATCAATTTTTTGTTAATCAATTATCACAGAAGCATTCCAAAGAAGAACAAGAGAATGCCTCTTTGTTTTCATTAATTAGTGAAGATGATATTCAAAACCTAACGATAGAGTATAATAATCAACAATTGAACTTATCAGAACTGCCGCCATCTGTGATTTTGAAAGCTAGAATTCAAGCATATAAAGAAAATGAAGAAAATTTAAAGAGTTTCCTGCAAGATTTAAAGAAAAATTCATTGTTACTTGAATCAAAATTCCGAAGAGTTGTGGCCCTTTGTACTGGTGTTGAAGAGACTAAGATTGATGATATCCTTGATGGATTAGTCCAAGCTGTTGAAAGTGATCCAGATGAAGTTGATATGGGTCGTGTTGTCGGTTTCTTGAGGAAAGTTGACGATAAGGTAGATGTTTAATGTGTTATCCCTGTTGATTGAAATGATGTACTACTATTTAATATTAAAATATTGTAGCTCCAACGAGTGATGGAAACATAAGAGAAATTGCTTCAGCTATGATTGCAACAAGGTAATATGGAATTGTTTACTTCTAACTGATAGTACAAACCAACATATTCAACCCACAGAGTTATCGAGTCAAAGTGCAACAAAAGCTAGAATCACATTACTTCTTACTCTTTTAATAGATAACACTAAAATGCTGACATGTAATACGAATTCGCGGGCTTCTAAACTAGATAACATTTTCGCGAACACGTTTTACAAAGAAGGGAAATTTCCCACGTGCTTAAAAATGAAATGTAATAAAATAAGACTGAGAAGGCAGCACAATTTAGATCGAATTTTTAAAAAACAGACTAAAATCCTTTTAAAATCATTCAACATTTGTGCTATTACGAAGAATAGAACCACTGAATCAATCTCAACATGTTGTTCGGTGTTCGTTTGGCCAATGAGATGTACCCTGCGTGGTCTGCAAACTATATCAGCTATGAGAAATTGAAAAAACTATTGAAAGAGAACACTCAATCTGAAGATTTTACAGATTATGAAGAAGAGCAGTTTGTGAAATATCTTGATGCTGAGTTAGAGAAAGTTTACTCGTTCCAATCCACTAAATATGATGAAATCAATTCAAAGATTGAAGATCTTGAAAAAAAAATTGAAACTGTTACTGATGAATTTAATTGGTCTCAATTTCAACAACAATTAGATGGTTTATTATCTGAAGCTAAAGAATTAGATCATTTTGCTAGATTAAATTTCACAGGTTTTGAAAAAATTGTTAAGAAACATGATCGTTTACATCCAAATTATAATTCAATTCGTGCATTATTAAACATTAGATTAAAAGAATTACCATTCCATTCTGAAGATTATTCTCCATTATTGAATAAAATTTCATTATTATTTCAAATCTTGAGACAAAATTTTACTTCTGCTTCATATTTAAGTGGATCAAATTCTATTACTACAACTGGAGCTTCAGCTTCTTTAGGTCAACAACCTTTAGATTTAGAATATCAATCTTTTAAATTTTGGATTCATAAAGATAATTTAATGGAAGTTAAAACAAGAATTCTTAGACATTTACCAGTATTAGTTTATAATTCATCAGCTGAAAGTGAAAATCTTGATTCTCAAGATCCAACTATAACTTCAATTTATTTTGATAATTCAAATTTTGAAGTTTATAATCAAAAATTATTAAAATCAAATACTTTCCCAAGTTTAAGATTACGTTGGTCTGGAAAATTTACTGATAAACCTGATATCTTTTTAGAGAAAAAAATTGTTGATAAAATTGAAGAAAATGAAGATGGTAATCGAGATATTAGATTAAAATTAAAAGAAAAATATTTAAATGATTTTATTATTGATCATAATGTTGATGAATTTAAATCAAAAACATTATCAAAATTTAAAGAAATGGGTTCATCAAGTGAATATTTAAAACATTTAGAAGATGATATTAATCAAATTTCTCAATTTATTTTAAAATATGATTTAAGTCCATCATTAAGAGCCGTTTATACAAGAACTGCATTCCAAATTCCAGGTGATGATAGAGTTCGTATCACTATTGATTCAGATGTTTTATTTATTAGAGAAGATTCATTTGATAAAGATCGTCCAATTAGAAATCCAAATAAATGGCATAGAGAAGATATTGATTTAAATCCAGAAAATCCATATAAATTTTTAAGAAAAAATGAATTTACAAAATTTCCTCATTCAGTTATGGAAATTAAAATTAAAAATGCAAGTGGTCGTAAAGGTTCAGAATTAAATGGTATTAGTATTCCTTTTTCAAGAAAACATGGTAAATGGATTGAAGAATTAACTACATCTCATTTAGTTAAAGAAGTTCCAAATTTTTCTAAATTTATTCAAGGTATTGCAAGTTTATTCCTTGAAGATGATAGATTAGATATTTTACCATTTTGGTTACCAGAATTAGAAGATGAAATTAGACAAAATCCAAAAGATGCATTTGATGAAGCAAAATTAAAAGAAATGAAAAAACAAGATATTAAATCAAGAATTGAAAGAAATTTTGAAAAATCTAATAAAAAAAAATCAAAAACAAATGATTCAATAATAGATCAAACAAACAATGATATTGATGTACAATCATCTGATGATGAACATAATCAAATTCAACAACATCATGAACGTCAAACACGTTTTTTACCACGTACAAGAGATGAAATTATTCCATTTTTAACAGGTGGTTCAAAATTAGCAAATGTTGATTCCGAAGATGAAGAAGTTGAATTACCAATTGGTGTTAATAAACCAAAATCATTATTAAAACAAGCTGGTCCAGTTAAAATTGAAGCAAAAGTTTGGTTAGCAAATGAACGTACATTTAATCGTTGGTTAACAGTTACATCAATGTTTTCAGCAATGACATTTTCATTACAAGCAAGTGTTAAAAAATCTGGTAACAAGAGATTAGCTGATAATTTAGCATATGGATATTTTTTTTTAACATTATTTTGTGGTATTTGGGGTTATTTTATTTATACTAAAAGATTAAAATTAATTAAATTAAGAGATGGTAAACATTTAGATGCACCATTAGGTCCATTAATGGTTGCATTTGGTGTATTAATTTCAATAATTATTAATTTTATTGTTGGATTTAGACATATCGGTTCTCAACATGCTCAACAATTTGGTATTAATGCTATAAATGATCAAGTTCATCCTTTGGTTAATTGGGTAAATACAAAGATGTTTAAACTTGTAGGTGCTGAAGGTTGGTGAGTTTATAGTGATATAGAAGTTAATTGAAGTAATAAAACTTTAGACTCTGCTCAATGGTAGATAGTAGTATAAACCTGGTGATAACTTAAGTGGGAGTCAATTATTAGAGATAGTAAATTATCTTCTTCTTATATCCGGGTTTAACTCTCTTTTTTGTATCATTTATAATATCGGATATAGCTTCGGCTCGGTTTAAAGAAATTACTAAAAACTGAAGATTTATAACCAATTATAATTGATTATTTTGTATTTGAGTGATCATTGAAGGTAGCGCATTAATTTAATATAGTTTATAGTGTTTAAAGAGGCTTTTTAAAAAAAAATATTTTTGAATTCTCATTAATTTGAATTTGAATTTTAAAAGTCGATGTTACCTTACATATAAATAATTAATCATATTATATATTATCAGCTACAAATGAATTTTAATTAATTATTCATGTAATATAATTTTATAGTTATATTAATAACCGCACATTAACAAGCTGCACTACAAAAGAATGAATCAATATATATTTATATATATAAACAACTGTATCCAAATTACAAGATAATACTACTTATTCAAAAAGACTACTTATTTAATTACTTATTTAAACTACTCATGCAAACTAATGATAATTTGAGACATTAGTAGATCGGTAGAGACACCATACCCTTGACAGTGTATAGATCTCACTTAGTCCATACTCTAAGTCAAAATAATCCCCACTTAATAAACCCTGTTAATGTTTATAACATTGTAAATCTTAAAATTACCCCAGATTTTTGATAAACCCGGAGAAACTTCTTCTTCTTTTCTTTTTCTGCATTAAAAATAAAAGCCCGTTAAATTTCGGAATAGTTCTTAAAATAGAATAAATGTCATATTCTCTTTAGATATACTCTTTAAAATTGATATTCTCTTTAATCAATGATATTATCTTTATTATTGATTATTTCTTTATAGTTGGAATTCAATATATTCTTTTATATTAGAAAGATTCTTTAAAGTTGCTTTGATAAAAATAGAAATCTAATTAAATCTATGTGTAATAACTTATACTTAAAAACCCATCACATGGCTAATTTCCCCTTTTTGAGACATTTTTACCTTAGTGGATGCGTTTCTTTTTATAAAGATAGGAGTCAATCGTAATTCAATTCAATCTAGACTGTACTTTTAACTAAATTAAGATGAAAGATAGAGGAAAGTAAGATCTACAGAGGTATTAATATAAGTTTCCGTAGTATCTAGGTAATATTCTATATCTAAGGAACATAGTAGATACTACCAAGTCATAATCCATGTTTCTATAGTCTATTGTGTCATGCAGGAGTACTTGCGTTTACAAAAGTCATAACTTTAAAGTAAATCGATTCATCTGGGGTAAAAAACTTCTCAATTTTCATATCTTAAATCGGAATATGACAATAATAGATGACCCGAAAATTTTTTAGGTCATCTGAGAATATGAGAATTAAACAAAAAACTCTGGGGAAAACTTGTCAGAAATTGGGAAAAAAGTTGGCAGAGGGATAAGTTAAGTTGGTATTAAGTTATACAGAGTATATTTTACTTATAACACTTATTAATCCAATTTTAACCAAGTTTTAACCAATTTTTATCTTTGTTTTTAAGATAAGTTTCTGATACGAAAATCTTTGGAAATCTCAAGTTTCTTTTTTTCCTTTGATTCCAGAACATTTGAAAAGATTTTGGATTTATATTGAAATTGTTACTTTGTAGTTTGAATTGGTAAATTAAAATTTATATAGATCGATAGAGAATTTAATAGAGAATATGAATATCCAAATTTCAAAAACAAATTCTCACTATATAACTCACAATTGTTTATATAAGTTTATTAAAACCACAATTTTAACCGGAAAAAACTGCAATGTATGATTCTGCACACGTTTCTTTTTCAATCTCTGGGGTTAAAACAGAAAAAACTTTTAATTCCACAAAAATTATAAAAGAGATAAAAATTCACTATTTCTTTCTTTATAATTTTTGTTAAGTATAAGTAAATACACACACACACACACACAATGACCTTAGAAGATATTGACACTATTGAATCTATTGTACCATCATTTAGACTTGATAATAGAATTGCAGTTATCACAGGTGGTGCAGGTGGATTAGCTGTTACTCTTTCAAAAGCATTATTAGCTCAAGGTGCTCATATCGCTTTAGTTGATTTAAATCAATCAATTTGTGATAAAGCAGCATCAGAATTAATTGAATGGGGTCAAAAATCAAATATTTCACCATTACCACAAGTTTCATCTTGGTCATGTAACGTTGGTGATGCTGATGAAGTTGAAAATTGTGTCTCTAAGATTAATGAATTTTATGGTACTCCAGCTGATTTATTAATTCATACTGCTGGTTATTGTCAAAATTACTCTGCATTAGAATATCCAAATCAAAAAGCTGCAGATTTAGTTAATGTTAATTTAATGGGTTCTTATTATATTTCAAAATCTATTGCTAAAGCTTTAGTTGATGCAGGTAAACCAGGTTCTTTAATCTTAATTGGTTCAATGTCTGGTGTTATTGTTAATGATCCTCAACCTCAAGTTGCTTATAATATGTCAAAAGCTGGTGTTATCCATTTAACAAAATCTTTGGCATGTGAATGGTCAAAATATAATATTAGAGTTAATTGTTTATCACCTGGTTATATTTTAACTCCATTAACTAAACATGTTATTGGTCATGATATTGAATTAAAAGAATCTTGGGAATCAAAAGTTCCAATGCATAGAATGGCTGAACCAAAAGAATTTGTTGGTTCAATTTTATATTTAGCTTCACAAACTGCAAGTTCTTATACTACAGGTGAAAATTTAATTGTTGATGGTGGTTATCAATGTTGGTAATTTGGGGATATTTTGGTTTATTGGTTATGACTTTTTGATTTTTGCATAAGGATATGAGTTTCATTTTTTAATACTTCCTTTAAATGAAATAATTTATATTTACCTCCTAATTTATAGAATAGTAATGACAAAAAGATGTTTATGATGATCAATTGTAGTTATACAGTATTTATAACTTTACAATAGTAATATACTTATGTAATATTATATAATCAAAAGCTTAAGGGGTCTTGTCTAAAAAACAAATTTGACACAATATATAACAGACAATATACAACAAAGTTGATCATTACAACTCCACAAATAAACAATTATAAAATGAGTATATCAACATTAGTTAAACTTATTAATAATGATACAAAGATAATTTTTTTCGTTGGAGCAGGAATTTCAACATCTGCAGGTATACCAGATTTTAGATCACCAAATACTGGACTTTATAATAATTTACAAAAATTAAATTTACCTTACGCTGAAGCTGTTTTCGATATTGAATTCTTCGAAAAGAATCCAAAACCTTTTTATACATTGGCAAATGAACTATACCCTGGACAATTTTTACCAACAAAATTCCATTTTTTAATTAAATTATTTCAAGATAAAGGTTTATTGAAAAGGGTTTATACTCAAAATATTGATACATTGGAAAGAGTCGCAGGTGTTGAAAATGATTTTATAGTGGAAGCTCATGGATCATTTGCTAATAATCATTGTATTAATTGTGATTTAGAATATGAAGTTGATAAATTTCATAAAAAGATATTAAAGAATGAAATACCCAAATGTGATCATTGTAAAGGGTTAATTAAACCTGATATAGTTTTCTTTGGTGAAGGTTTACCTGAAAGATTTTTTGATACTTGGGAAAAAGATAATAATGAATTAGATTCAACTGATAAGGATTTTATCACCATAACAGCGGGGACTTCATTAACTGTTTACCCATTTGCATCATTACCTTCAGAGATTAATAATAAACATTTAAGGGTATTAGTTAATAAAGAACTTGTTGGAGATTTTCAAAATGGAAGAGATAGTGATTTAATCTTTTTAGAATCAAGTGATGATTTTACTGATTTGTTAATTAAAGAATTAGGTTGGGATAATGAATTTAATGAATTAATCGACAGTAAGAAAAATCAATTAGCAATTGATAAAGATAAAGAAACTGTACAAGAAAAATCTAATGAAATTAGAGAAGCTGTCAGGGAGGAATTAATTAATGATGAAAATCAAGAATTGAATGATGTTACAAAGAATTTTAAAGCTTTAGGATTGGAAAAGAAAGATGACAAGGATGAGTTAAAGAAAGATGAAAAGAGTGAGTTAGAGAAAGATGATCAAAGTGATAAGTAGTGGGTTGTGTATTTTAAGTTCAAAGACTTGATAAGATATTTAACCTGTCTAAATCAATACCTAGAGCTTATATACTATAAATATCTTCTTCATATAATAAGTTAAATCTTTATAGAGAAACAATACACGTTCATCGTTACCCCAGTAATGGGACAGGGTCCATATTAAGAACGTGTTAAAACTATACATAATAAGTAGTCACAAAGAAAAGAGTTTATAGAAGAACTCCAAACACAATACCAATCAAATGTTGGTATTATATTAATCATTGCTCATGTTACACAAATTTAAGGGCGCGTGGCTCCTACCGAGAAACGCGGTGATAAAATTCTGTCAATTATCTCATCAACAGATTTCATCATGATTTGAGATCTTACTAACAAAAGAGTGATCAGTTTATTGGATATGGGTAATCCAAAAAGTTTAGACTCTGATGGGATTCCATACAATTACATTATTGTGATAGATGCAGGATCTAAGGGCTCAAGAGCCCATCTATATCGAGTTGGTGAATCATCGATGAAAAATGGGAATAAGAAGCATAAAGGTCTTACTGATCATAAAGATGATAAGCACGAAGATTCAGAATCTGAAGATGATGAAGAAGATAAGCGAGATTGGATCGAATCGGATAAATTGGAGAACAAGGGAGATTATCCAAATATTGAATTGATTAAACAGAAGAAAGTTAAACCTGGAATTTCTGAGTTTGCTAATAATCCAAAGAAACTGGGGAAAAATTCTATGGGAAAATTAATTGATTCAATGTTAAAGCATTTACCTGATGATCAAGTTCAAAGAACTCCGGTGTTTTTACATGCAACTGGTGGTATGAGACTCTTGAAACCTGAAGATCAACAAAAGATCTTAGGTCATATTTGTGAATATATTCAAACAGAATCTGAATTATATTTACCTGATTGTACTTCCCATATCAATTCAATTAGTGGTGAAACCGAAGGGCTTTACTCTTGGATAGGTTTGAATTATAAATATGGGATCTTTGATTTTAAAAATGAAGATTCAACTTATGGGATGTTAGATATGGGTGGTGTCTCTTCACAAATTGCATTTGAACCTCAACAATATGAGGATAACACAGATATTCTTTTCAAAGTACACTTGAATTATCAAGATACTGAGGATAAATTATCGTATCGAGTCTTTTCACAATCTTTTTTAAGTGGTATGCATCAAGCCCATACAAGGTATGATAATTCATTGATTTCAAATAATGAAAATGTTGATCCATGTTTACCAACAGGTTATATCAAGACTGTGCTAGGTGAAGACGGTCAACGTACCGATGTTGAAGGTGGTGGTGATTTTGAAAAATGTTTAAAGGCTTTATATGGTGTTTTAGATGAAGTCTCTGTGGATAAATATTGTAATCAAACTGCAGAAAATTCAAAATCTTCTTGTTTATTAAGTGATGAATTACCAAAGATGGACTTCAATGTTGATCAATTTGTTGGTATAAATGAATATTTTTCAAATTTGAAACATTTTGTTAGTTATAAAGAATTTTATGAAAATACTAAAGAAATTTGTCAAAGTTCATATACAACGTTATTAGAACATAAAGAATTTAAAGAAGATAGTGAAAAATCTTCAGAAATTTGTTTTAAATCTGCATGGATCATCAATGTCTTACACCAGGGTGTTAATTTCCCAAGATATGGTATTGATGAAGTAATAGAGACAAAAACTAACCCGGATGCAAATTTTAAGATCTTGGATGAATACTCTTGGACTTTGGGTCGTGCCGTTTTGTATTCTTTTTATGAAGAAGCCATAAAACTTCAAGGTAACGATACACTGCCTAAAGTTGGTTATTATGAACCAACGTCTAAAGTGTTTGTCTATGGTGGTGAAGTTGATGGAATTTCTCCACGTCCTGATTATTTCCCATTAGACGAAGGTTATTATAGAGGCTCACAGAATGGTAAAGAAGATGATAATGAAGAAGATGATGATTCTGACGATTGGGACGATGTATTGGAAGAACATAGACTCTGGGGGTCATTATTTTTCTTCTTGATGTTATTCATTATTGCATACTTATTATTAGGTCGTACAAAACGTCAAAGCATAATCGACGCTGTTAAACAAGTATGGAATAACAAGTTTGGTAGAAGAACAGAGAGACGTTATGTCCCCGTTGTCCCTGATGACGATTTGGAATTAGGTGATTTAGAGGAAGAGAATGGGAATAAAACTAGAGATGATTCTTTAGATTTGGAATGAATTTACTTTTATTTTCTATTAAAACACACTTAAAAAGCTGAATTCACATTAATGCAGAGTTTATGGATTGTAGTGTTGCACGACTTGGATTGACTTTCTTGAATTGGAGAATCTTGGCTATATGACGTTTGATAACGTCCTTAGTGATGATATTCCCTGTTGAAATGTTCCAGTTTGAATCGTAGTGTGTGCACAGAATTAGAAGAGCAACACCGATTGATAAGTCTGTACCAGAGTCACATAGGACCAGAGTATTTGAGGGGAATTTGGTATCAATTGTCCTTTGAATTTCTATTAGGTGTTTTCTAAGTTCGTTCGAACCTTTCTTATTACAACTCGCTTTGTAATGTAACTGAACTTGTTTCTCTTTAGGATTAATATTGAACTTTTCAGATAATAGGATCACAAGATCATGATTAACATCAACATCACCAACAACTTTCCCTACACTTAGATGATCAGTTAATTTCACCACTTCTTCAACACAATTGTCTTCACCAGACTTCTTATATTCTAGCTTATCAATAATCTCTAAAAGTTCACCATCACCAAGCCCCGGGTTCTTCAAGGTATCAATATTCTCCCAAAAGAGCCCCGGATTCAATTTTTGAGCCCATAGTTCATGATCATCAGCTGCTCCTTGAACATAGGTGAAACCTCCAATCTTCTTGACACCATCATCTGCTCTTTCACTAGCAACACAGCATACTATCGGATAAAAATCTTCAAATGTAGGAGGCTCAAAGGGTAGTGACATCCCAGGGTAAATCCAAAGTGGTCTTAGATACTTCCCTTGGAACTTTTCAAGTAGTTGTTCCCTGTTGATGATCTTCAGATCTAATAAACTCTCAGCGAATAATGGAATTAATTTCCTTATACTGTCCACCTCAGACTTGGAGATGATTTGTAAAGGAGAATACAAGTGGTTGTCTTCCTCCCTTGGTCCAAACATAACATAGTTCAGCGTAGCACACCAGATCGGAATGGTCTTTGACAGGGCATCGGGCATAGTCTTGCCTCTTCTAGTGGAGTCCACAACTATGATCCCCTTGTAGCTAATGATCAGATCGAGCAAATGGAAGTTCAGCCTTCTGGTACTGAAAGACCACTGACCGATGTGTCCATCTGTCGATTTGAAATACGCAGTCTCAGTGATTTGATCTGGTGGGACGTACCATAATCCACAGCGTTCATTGGGTATTAAGGGCAGTTTATAAGCTTCAGCCACCTCTAGTACCCATCTTGAGTCATGTAAGATGGACTGTAGCCTGTTTCTGACCGACCGTGAGTCCTGCCGTATCTGTTTCACCAACGAGGAAATGGATTCCATGTTTGCGTCCTTTGTGTCTCAGTCTAAGCTCCATCTTATCGGCCACTACCAGATTTTTTTTTTTTTAAAGTGAAAGTACTTGAGATATAGATTACCTGCACTATAAAATAGTGATAGTTTTGCCACAAAATGTACATCACACGCAAACTCTGCCAGCTCGCTACACTAATAGGGTATTCCACACTTCTATGTATCATATTATCTACTTTTGTCCCAAGAATACCGATTTTTAAGAGCGTGTTACCCTCACAATTGACAAATCAAAGAATTCAACTCCTCATAGCCCACCCTGATGATGAGGTCATGTTCTTCACCCCTACGATCACGGAGCTACTTAAACCTAGTTACAACAACTATATTTCGGTGACTTGTTACTCCACTGGTAATGACCAGGGCCTTGGTGCTGTCAGAGAACAAGAGTTGGTGAGAAGTTTGGAGATTTTGGGTATCAAAGATTACGAGATCATCAATGACGAGAAAAATTTCAAGGATTCAATGGAACTAGATTGGGACCCTGCTGAAATTGCTAAATATGTCTATGGAAACACCACTTTGATCTTGACTTTTGACGAAGGTGGGATTTCCAACCATTCAAACCACATCTCATTATACCATGGTGCCATGTTTACTGATAAGCCTGTGATAACTTTGAAAACATGGCCAATCTATCTGAAATATAGTTCCACCATTGCAACGAACTTCGAACTAGTACATAGGTATTTGTCCCAATTCATCGATGCCATCAAAGTTTCACCGAAGTCAAACTCAACAGTGTCCATCTATGCCAATCTTCCATCAACAATGCTAGGCTTCGCAGCCATGTCCAATGCACATCAATCACAAATGGTCTGGTTCAGATACCTGTGGTTCCTAGTGAGCAGATACACGCATACAAATGAGCTACAATTACATAGATTCTAAAAATAAGTATAAATTTGCATAATCATTACCACATACTGTCTTCCTCATCTTCTTGGTCATACAAGAATTGTAGTTCTTCAAACTTCTTGTGATCTTCCAAGACTAAGTTTTTGACACCTGTTGACTTTGAAGTCAAGTATTCGCTTTGTTCTTTACTCACTGAGTAATCTTTGATTAATTTGGCAACGACATCGTCGGCTTCAGAGTTTTGGGTGTAGACGTATTTAATAACAGCTTTGATGTATTGACTCAACAAATTTTGCAATCTCAGGGCGTCATATTTGTTCAGTTGTTTGAAGTATTGTGAATATATCAATGGTAAATCCTCTTTTAATGCCTCTGGTTCTTGTGATTTCAAGATATCATACTTCAAACGGTAAAGACCACTTGAAAAGTCAACATTTTTGTGTTTCATTAGGTTCCAGACACTCTTAAATGTCTTGACGAGCAGATCCTTATCATTATCATGCGTGAATTTTACTTGGTTGATCAACACTCTCCATAGCAATGGGTTGGATAGGTCCAAGTGATAGTATTTTTCGAAATGTGTGATGTATGGCAATGCAGAGTTCAGGCTTCTATTATGAGAGAAAACTGAGATGATGGTGATCAATAGGTCTTCGTTTGGATATATGGATGATGACGCAGGGATCAAATATTCTGGAGCAGCACCTGAGTCATCAATACCCCAAATTTCCCTTATGTGGTTCTTGATTTGTTCAACGTCATTAGCTTTTGCAAAACCATGAAGAAGTTCCTTATGCGTTTCTAGATTTGGCGTGACCGTATGTGTCACTCTGGAGAAGTCAGATAGTAATGTTCCCCAATCGGCATACGGGGTCTTTGCCTTTGCAGTTTTTTTATGGCTCTGGATGATTTGACCATTGTACTCTAGTTTGTATAATGAAGTTTGGCCAAGGACTTGCAATTTAGCATTTTGGAAAGAAGCACTCTGGCCTAATCCAGCTTCCTCGATGGTTCGTATCCATAGAGCAGCTCTGTAGTAATCTTCGTTTTTCAATAGCATCTGTAGTAATGTGTCGATCTCGTCATTGGTTAATAATTGGGTCTTTTGAATGTGTAAGTACAGTTGTGAAATTCTTTTTGATAGGGTATCGACATATTTGTACACCTGGTGATATTGTTTGTGATTCAGTGACTGTTTGTAACCCTTTGTGATTTTCAATGTCTTCATCTGGGCATTAGCTAGTTTTGAAAGGAGGATGTTCACCTCTTGACGGCTCAAACCGGAGACTAGGGTGTCCAAACTTGATGATTCAGAGGCATCAAGTAGTAATGTCTGTAATTCTTTGATATTGTTTCTGATAAGTAATGATCTCACTTGAGCACCATCTTCGATATCCTCTCTCGATAGCTGAAGCGCAGTCTTAGCAGAGCTCGGTATCTTTGCCTCACGGATTTGTAAACCTTTCAAATAGTCGGCAACAGTGACACTTCTCTGATTCACTTTAGCTTCGGCTTTGAGGGTTGGTTCTTCCAAATGGACACCTTGCGCAATACTTAATGAAATTCCTCGACGCCCAGCGCATCTGGCAGCGGTGGAGCGTATCAGATGGCTCATGATAACTTCTTGAATGTTCAATTAATCGGCTTAAACACTGGGGTTTTAGTGCCTATTTTCAGGTTTTTTTTTTCTTTCCATATACTTTCTCATGATCGTCGTCAATTTCGAGAAAATCGGTGGTGTCCGGGTGTTCGCGCTTCTGGTGACTTATTGACACGGAATGTATTGGCAGAAATGATAAACTACGCTTTGAATAAGAACTTTTCCTGGGTAGAAACAGGCCTAATGTACAATTTAAAACTCTATATTAACATGCTATGCCTTTTAAAACTTCTTTCTAGACTTGAAAGGTTTCTTCTGTTGTGGTTTACCGACCCTGTTGTTCTTGGAAAGGACTCTACCCTTTGGTCTAGATGGTTCATCATCACCATCGTCATCTTCGTCATT
The DNA here is from genome assembly GCA_030557705.1 of Taiozyma odintsovae. Lineage (NCBI taxonomy): Eukaryota > Fungi > Ascomycota > Saccharomycetes > Phaffomycetales > Wickerhamomycetaceae > Taiozyma > Taiozyma odintsovae. The sequence goes on from JANIVH010000017.1 coordinate 47,006, forward strand.
ACCAGCCTTAGCACCTCTTTTGAACTTGAATTTGTTCTTTTGACCCTTAACTGGACCAGATTTGACAGCGTCAACATAGGCGTTGATACCGGAGGTGATGGATTTTAGTGGATCTTCATCATCAGCGTTCTTATCGTTGAAGTGTAGTTTACCATTTCTTTCAAACTCTTTGACGTTGATCTTTCTGGATCGGTTGTTGTTTGGTCTGGATGAGGAGATGTGTGACATAGCTTGACGATCCAATAGATCCAATGGTGTGTCCTTTGATTCCATGATGTATTGTCTTTGTTTCTTACCCCTGTTGTTGTCAACTTCATCATCACTTTCGTCTTCTTCATCATCTTCAGAGTCATACAGCACCTCATCATAGGCGTTAGAGAAGGTCTTAGCGGCCTTAGCAACTTCGGCACCTTCTTCAGCAGCTTTCCGTTTAGCTCTAGCTTTTGATTTTCTAATGTTGGTTAATAGTTTCTTATCCTCTTCTGGGAAGTTTTCTTCAATGGTTTCGAAACCGAATCTTCTAATCAATCTTTCAACAATGTGTTTCACTTTGGATTTGAAATGACCAGTATGTTCATGAGACCAACGCATCAAGTGTCCTAACAAGTTTTTCAAATTTGGCTTGACAATTTCTTCAGGCAGAGAGACAGCAGCGATTTTGACGAACCCAATGGTGGATCTGACAATCTCTCTGGAGTTAGAAGTCAAGAACAGTTCAACGGTTGAAGTGATTTCAACTAAAAGTTCAGTTTCAACAACATCTCTGAATTCGAAAATCAAACATGAGATAGCAGTGATAGTGGCACTGATCATGTGTTGGGCACCACCAGCTAAACCGGCAGAGACCATAGTGAAAAATTCAGTCAATGAAGCCTCGGAATCTGGCATTTCAGCGTCGAAACCTGGGATCTTCGAATTTTGAATGACACCACCTTTGGCCATGATCTTACCCATTTCAATCAAGATGGAATAAGCAGACTCTCTTGATTTCTCATTGGCATCTTTGGTACATAGAATGATTTCTGAAAGAATGGCAGGGATGAGGTACAAGTGGTCGGATGGTAGGACTTGTAAGATGGTCTTGATAGCAGCTAGTCTTGATGCTCTAGCAGATAAGTGGACAGTTTGTGTGGTTTCAATGATGACTTTTTCAATTTCAGTAGCAAAGTGTTCTAGGGCCTTGATACCAGATGGTGTTTCAACCAATTTGGAAATGATTCTGTAAGATCTTTTTTGTAGTAGTGGGTCTTCAGAAGTGACAGTTTGACTGAAAATTGTGAACAAAGCGTTGTATGATGATTCTGGAACATATTTTGCCATGGCAACGACCAAATCCATCATGGTCACTGATAGTTTAGCAGTACCTTTAGCTGGAGTGGTAGTGCTCTTGGCTTCTTCATCGAAGGCATTCTTCAATAAGACAGAAACCTTGTTGAATGTGTTTTGTAAATCTTCTTGAGTGGAGATGGATAAGTAGGCATCAATTGTCTCTAAAACAAAACCTCTTGAGTCAGGGACAGTTTGTGCAAAGACATTAAATAGGACAGCTAAGATATTGGCGGCTTTACCAGATAGGTATTCGATGTTTTTCTCAGCTTCTTTGATTGGGAACTCTTGCATCAACAATTTGTCTTCAGATAGGGCACCTGAGGCATAAGCAGCGTTACTTTCAACCAACAATCTAAAAGAGTGACAGATATCAACACGTAGTTCAGGTTTGGAGTATAATAAACCAGCCAATTGTTGAGCGAATTCATCACTGAAGGACTTGGACAAATCAGATGGTAGATCAGCAAAGTGTGGTAATAATGACCAAGTTTGATCAATGATGGTTTGGAAGATCTTAGCATAAACAGAGTTTTTCTCTAACGCTTCGACACGCTTAGTGAATTCTTCAATCAATGGAATGAACTCTTCTTTGAAGTAGCCCAATCTGGCAAAACGAACATTGTCTCTCAATAGTGGTAATAACCAAGCTCTACCGTTTTGTTTAACATCCAGCATGTTCAATGGCAAGGTGTTCAACACGACTTCTGGGCCTAGTTCAGTGATAGCAGCACCAATGACAGCCTCAGCTTCGGTTTTGTAGTTGAACTCTTCGTTCGTTCTCCATTGGCCAACTATATCCAATGGTTTCAGGAAATCTGGATTAGTTCTGCTTCTCAATTTAGTGAATGCAGCAGCTAGAACTTCCAAGATTTCCTTTGTGGCAGAACTATACTTCACAGTCAATAGTTCAACAAAGATCTCGGAAATGGCAGTGATAACTTCATCAACTTCTTCGTAAACTTCTGGGGTAACAGATTCACCATTTGGTAATAGCAAGAATTCATCTGGGAAGGCCTCTGTCATGATGGAGATGAAACATTGGGAGGCACTAACATAGATATCAGAGGCTTCTGAAGCAAAGAAAGGTAATAAGATCTTTAGAACTTCTGGTAATTTCTTGACAGCTTCTAGTGGTTCAACTTTAGCATAAGCAGAGATACCTTTAGCAACAACAGCGATCCAAGCAGCAGCTAAATGAGAATCATTGACAGATGGTTTCAAATCAAAGATAATGTTTAGCACTCTAACAAACTTATCATTGTCAATTTGATCAGTCATTGAGTTGAACAACCCTTCGAATCCACTAAAGGCAGCGGAAACCAAATATTGATCATTGGTCTTTGAGACTTCTAATAACAAGTCACATAGTTGCTCAATTTTGGCAGTTGGCCAGGTGTTAGCAGAAGTGATGGAGCTGATAAGTTGAAGGTTATGAATGACTTTAGCAGAATGTTCCTTGTTGGTCTTTTGGTTTGGCTTTGTACTTAAAAGTTCAACGATTGATTTAAGGGCAAAGTCAGCAGCAGAGGCAGCAGCGACATGTTCGATAGCTGGACCTGGTGGTGGGTTAGCCAACACTTTATGAACAGCATCTTGGGCTCTCTTACGCACCTTAGGTCTAGGATCTAATGAGTATTCCAATAAACCGCCAAAACCTCTTCTTGGATTGATAGCTAAAGAAGTATTGTTCCATGCGTTGATATCCTGAGCGATTAACAAAGTTTCCAAGGCACCAAGAGCTGATTTAATGATTGGAGCTTCAGCCTTTGGATTAGTGATGATCTGCGCTAGCTTGGTCAAGATCTCTGGGAATTTTTGTTTCAATAATGGCCTTTGGATAAATGGTAATATTAGATCGAGGAAGTATGCAGATGAAGTGGCCAAGTTTTGATCTAGGATCTCTTCAGTTTGAGCATTGATGGATTGATCTAGTAGTGCTAAGAAGGAGACTAAGTAAGCAACTGGTGAAGTGGTGGCCCCAGTTTGGTCATTAATGTTCTCTTCAACAGCAGATAGGATCAGTGCAAGATGTTTCTGGTTTTCAAGTTTAGAACTGATCTGCTGTCTGATTTTCTGAAGTTTGAAGTCGAAATCGATCAAATCGATCTCTTTGTCAGTTTCCGCGGACATAATGAACGTGTCAACTGATAAAAACAAGTGAGATGAGCTTCTATGATTTAGGTAACCTTTGACATAGAATTTTTTTTCTTCTTTCCTGTATGCCAAAATTTTTTTATCTGAGCTCATCACCGAGGGCGTAATCGCCTTATCGGGTAAGTTCCGGCTAGGTCAACATGAAAAATTGAAAAAAAGGCATTGAAAAATCAATTCAATTAGGCAAAAATTACAGTATATATCGTCCCATAACCAGACTGAAGATGACTAAAGGTCTAGTGAGAATCAGATTGTCACGTTTCGGTAGAGTGAATCAACCGGTATATAACATCGTGGTGACAAAATCACGTCTAGGCCGTGATCAAAAACCAATTGAAGTGCTGGGAACTTACAACCCTATTGCCCAACCTTTGAAGCCATGGGAATCTGATAGAAAACCTGCTAAACACATTGAACTGGATTTCGATAGAGCGAAATACTGGTTGTCAGTTGGTGCTCAACCAACAGAGACTGTTACAAAATTGTTGAAGAAGGCTGAAATCTGGTTTTAGAGAAATCATGAAGGTCAGTGTAAATTAGTTGTGGAGAGTTGAACTGAGGAATGAAGGGGAAGCCAACGCACGAGAGAGTGCACACATAGACATAATGATTTGGTGTCTCCATTTAATGAGCAAATAGATCAGGAATGATCGTGTAAATAGTTAATGAATGGTATATTTATGAAAACGCCATGGTTCCTAACCGTAGAAGTTGACCCATAAGTAAATCACCTTATTGACCAGCAGTAAAGGGGTCTATGTTCCCAATTTAGAACAGGGACCAATTATAGCACTCTAACAAGAGTTACCCTTAGCGTTTATTGCTCTACTCATATCCGGACCGCTCTCCCCGGCTTTCCTCTTCTTCCCATCGAATCAGGCGGATCCCCATTGTTAAGCGCCACAAAAACGACCATCGCCATTTTGCTGAAAGTTGAAAGAGCTCACGTATCCTGACACAATTGCGCACCAAGAATTCGCCCAACTCGACAGTTTATACTCAGAATGGCCTCTCGTACCAGAAAGATCTCAATTGTCGGTGCACGTGGTGTCGGAAAGTCCACCCTTGTCGTCCAATACGTTGACAATTATTTCCTAGAGAGTTATTATCCGACCATTCAAAACCAGTTCAACAAGCAAATCAAGTTCAGAAACCAAACCTACGAAGTCGAAATCCTGGATACAGCTGGCCAGGACGAGTTCACCATCATAAATGACTCTGCAATTGTCCATGGTTACATCCTAGTCTATGCCATAAATAGCAGATCCTCCTTTGAGTTAATACCTATCATTAGAGACAAGATCTTGGACTCTACCGGTACAGACAACGTGCCAATGATATTAGTTGGTAACAAAGTGGATCTTGAGAGAAAAGTGTCGAAAGAGGAAGGTGTCAAAGTGGCAAAGGAATTTGGTATCCCATTCCTAGAAATTAGTGCTAAATTGAGCAATGGTGAAAGCAGTGATATTAATAATGTCTTCTTAGGTTTGTTAGAACAGATTGAAGGTGAGAAGATTGATACTAGTAATGAGAAATGTGTTGTTATGTAAACTTTGGTTAGTATCGTGTTGACTCTTATCTAGATGTTCTTTTGATCTACATGTCTTACATTTGCCTGTAAATTCTCAACACTATTGTATTAAAACGTGCATAGAAGATGAATGTATTAAGAGGCAAGGGGTGTATCTTAAAAGTTCAGTTCAGCAGTAGCTACTGTGCGCAACTACTGGATGATTACTCTATTGCCGATGAACAATAACCTTACCTATTGGTTTTTCTTCTCAGAGTTAACTTTTGGTGCCTTCTCAGCACCAAAGATCAAGATTTGTAACAGCAAGACCAAATTTAAACCTCCACTGATCAAGGCACCGACAACAGTTAAGTCAGTGATGCTTCTTTCATTAATTAGAGTGCCAATTCTCACCAAAGTACCTAACAAACCAGCAGCTACTGATACTAAACTCAATTGACCTGTAGACTTGTTCTTGAAATTGTTCAAGATTTGTGGCAACTTAGCTAGGACGGTCAATGGGATGGCTAGTTTAAATAGCTCATTAACTTGCGTGTTGGTGAAAACACCAAACTTTTCACCTTCAGGGGTGGAGAATAGGGAATACACAACGTACGACAAGACGCCGATGAAAGTGCTAATGAATCTCCCACCACTGAAAACAAGCACCAAAATCAAGATCAAAACGTTTTGTAACGATACCAAGGCAGTTTCACCGAAAGTGATGAATGGATTTTCATTTCTGAAGTTATAAGCGACTGTGATCAATTGTGATAACGTGTCCAATGTCAAACTCAAGAATGATAAACCAGCGGCGGATTTGTTCTTCAAGATGGTTAAGATCTGAGGCAGCTTAACTAGACCACCGAAGGCGACGATCCCGAAACTCAAGGTAGTAGAGATGAACTGTTTCACGTAGAATTCATTGTCGAATAAGTTCAGGCCTAACACGACCTCGTCAAACACTGGCTTAGTGTATAGCTGGTAACCGTAGTCGATCAATTCTTGAGGAGCAGCATTAACGATTGGCTTCAAGTGAGCTAAGATCGGGCTAAGTGCTGGTTGCAATTGTTTAAGGATCTGTGTGATTTCAGTCATGATTTTACCAATTGTTGGTTTGTTGTATTAAATATGGGTAAAAGATCAATGTTTTGGACATGTGGTTTTCTATTGACATTTCTGCCAAACGCGAACGTGTAAAGAACTCACGGAGATAGTCGGGTTATAGAGGAATTTAGTGGGATTCGCTACAAAGGGTCTAAAAGACAAAGGAACCTTCACTGACTGAGGTAAATTACCGTTGGACCTATTATGTGACCATGTTTTGAAGTCCATTATTGACTTCGAGCACCCCTCCAAACAATTTCAGAGCTAGCATCGGACTAAACTGATGTATCGAAAATTTCTAGAATCCCCGATGAGGTCGTGCCCTGTACCAGAAATCCCTTTATAAGTTTGGCACTTAGAATTTCATGTTTGCCACTTTCAATTAACTTCCATTTCACACTGAGTACTAGAGATAATAGCTATACAAAATCATGGGATTTTTTACAAACACAGATAACGATAAGTCAGCCACTGACGCCGCTGTCGAGAGGGAAGTATCTCGTCGCTGGGCTAGTCCAGTGGACGTTTCTAACGTTGATGTATTCAACCGTGAACTAAAAAGATCATTGAATACCATTTTCGATCCTAACCAATGGAATGGTGTCTTTGGTGGATTGAAACCCTTGGATAAATGGGACTGGTGGGGGAACTTTCAAGACGGTCGTTCATCCAGTGGACTGAAGGCATATCCTGTCCCTGACGCAACTGATTACAAGAAGTGTGTTGACAATGATGGGTTAAGCGTTTGGGATGATAAAGGTTGGTGGAGATGCTTGTTCCCAAGAGCCAAAATCCCTGCAAGATCTGATGAGTTGAGTAAAGAGGAAGTTTCATCTGATAGTGCTAACAAATTTGGTCTATTTTTTAAGGACTATAATTCATTAATGGATTGGAGATTACAAGTCAAGAGAGCCGTTGAAGAATCAGATAGACAAAAGAGATTGGAGATTGAGGCAAAGAATGTCCAGGATGTTTGGGATGCTCATAACCAAGACTCTGATTTTGACGATAGACATGATATTATCAGAACTTCTAAGTCTGTCAACTTTAGAACTCTAGAGAACGGTGATTCCGAAGAATTTACAGAGATTCACAGGGTTTTCTCTAATGGGAAAAAGGAAACCAAAAAATTCAAGAAGGTCTTCCCTGCTGATGGTCGTGAACCTGTAGTTGAAGATATCAGTGATGATAATAAATCCGGCTGGATTTGGAACAAGAAGTGAACTCTTTATCACAAGTAACACGCTCACTACATTTTTATGACTTTATGCGAGAATACATGTATATATATGTGACAATGAATAGTTAAAACTTTTATATATGGTAGTATTAAACCGATACCTAGAGAGAGAATACAATAAAGAGACTTAACTTTGCTCCGATTCCCTTATCGCTACTTGGCTCTAATTTCTACCACACCATGTGGCCCTTATCAAATCTAATCAAATTTGGCCAAAATTTCTTAAAGAGCGTCGATAATTAAGTGTTTCTCCCCTTCAGGAACGCCACTGGCGCTTGAATAGAATAAGAATGGCAAAAGGTACAGAGACGAGGTATCAACCAATGGACTCTGCGGAGTCGCAAATGGACGAATCATCCTCTTTGCAACCTGTGGAGGATCCTATTGTCTTATCATTCAGATCATACCAACTCCCACTAAGTGAGCTCAAATACTTCACGTTTATGTTCCTTGGAATAGCGTTTCTATGGCCTTGGAATTGTCTACTGAGTGTCTCAAGTTACTATGTTGTGAAATTTGGTGATGGTGCTATTAGTCAATACTTCATTTCCACTATGATGACTGTTTCAACATTAGGGAGTTTGATCTTCAATTCATATTTGTCGTCAAAACAGAATGTTGATTATTCAAGTAGGATTAAATTGGGAGCTGTAATCAATTTCAGTATCTTTTTTGTCCTTGCACTAATGGAATTAGTCAACCATGGCGAACATGGGATGGTATATTTTGTATTTTTGATGATATTGGTGTTTGGCAGTGCCGTGGGCACATGTTGTCAACAAAATGGTTGTATGGCACTTGTTAATGTTATGGGTCCAAGATATGCACAAGGTGTGATGGTTGGACAAGCAATCTCAGGTGTGTTGCCCTCAATATCCTTGATCGCTAGTGTCCTAATCTATGGAGCTCATTCTAAAGAATCTGGGGCAGGTGGAATTGTACTTTACTTCTTCACTACATCTGTCATCATCTTAGCTTCTGGTCTCCTATGGATCTATACCAGTAGGTTAGACGATAGACCACTAGACATTGAAACTGCAGAAGCGCTATCACCAACTGAACACGTTCCGTTCTGGACACTGTTTGCGAAGTTGTTCTACATCGTGGGCTCTATTGTCTTGGTCTTCGTAGTGACAATACCATTTGCTCCCTTCACATCCAACATCTCATCAAATAATCATTGGGGTCAATGGACTTCCGATTCGATCTTTATCCCATTCATGTACTTTGTATGGAATTTGGGTGATTTAGCTGGCCGTGTCGCTTGTGGTTATGACAAATTCTTGATCTCATCTGACCGCGTTTTATTCATCTACTCCATTGTCAGATTCGTGCACATCCCACTTTACTTCCTATGTAACATATATAATGGGAAAGATGCCATTATTCCATCGGACTTTTTCTATTTAGTGATCCAATTCTTCTTCGGATTCACTAATGGTCATTGCCTAAGTTTGTCCTTCATGAACGTTGGGAATTATGTGGATCCACAGGAAAGAGAGGCCGCTGGTGGGTTCAGTACTGTGTTCCTGAGTTTGGGTTTGGTGTTTGGAAGCTTGTTCAGTTATCTATTTAGTAAACTAATGGCATCTTAATGGAGTCAGGTCATTATTAATAGCATTTTATTTAGCATTTTAATTGGATACATTGACATTACTAATAACTCCTATATTTAAGTATAGTTTACCTCCCAAGTTTCTCATGAAAAGCTGCTTCCATCTAACTATGATACTCTCTCTAACTCTAATCAATAAAGACTCTCTTAATGATGTTGAAAGTCTCATTTTGTTTCGCCCACATGAAATTTCGAATCCCGATCGAAATCGAAAAAGAATCTCCACCTCTGAACTCCAAACCACAATTAAGATCTCCTCACTCCCAATTAAACAATGTCAGGCTTCCCAGGTAACCATAGAAGAAACGAGTACAATCAACCTCCACCACAATTCTTCCAGCAACAACAGCAACAATACCAAGGGTATAATCAAGGGAATCAGCAACAAGGTTTTAACCAGGGATACCAACAACAAGGTGGTTATCCACAAGGTGGTTACCAACAACAGGGATACCAGCAAGGTTATCAACAGCAACAGGGATATCAACAACATGGTGGCTACAATCGTCCTGCTGCTCAGATCAACCCACAACAAGCTCAACAAGAGGCTCACACCCAGTCAGTGTTTCAACAAGATGATCCTGCTCAAAATGTGAACTTTGAAGTGCCACACAATGTTTCACAACCATCCACCAGACCACAATCTTTCGGTGTTGATGGATATAACTATCAATACTCCAACTGTACCGGTCGTCGTAAAGCTTTGTTAATCGGGATCAATTACATTGGGTCAAAAAACGCTTTGCGTGGTTGTATTAATGACGTTAACAATGTTAAACAATTTTTAGTTAGAAACGGATACAACGAAGGTGATATTGTTGTGTTAACAGATGATCAACGCGAGATGGTCAAGGTGCCTATCCGTGAAAATATTACCAAGGCCATTGGTTGGTTAGTGTCTGATGCTCAACCAAATGATGCATTGTTCTTCCATTATTCGGGACATGGTTCTCAACAACGTGATGAAGACGGTGATGAAGAAGATGGAATTGATGAGACAATTGTCCCATTGGATTTTGAAACAAAGGGTCAAATTACAGATGATGAGTTACATGCTCGTATGGTGGCCCCATTGAAAGCTGGTGTTAGATTAACCGCTTTATTCGATTCTTGTCATTCTGGTTCGGTGTTGGACTTACCATACATGTATTCTACAAAAGGTGTGCTAAAGGAACCAAATGTTGCTGCTGAAGCAGGTCAGGGTCTTTTAACAGCTGCCATGTCATATATGCGTGGTGATAATATGGGTATGTTGACTGGTTTAAAGTCGTTGGTGTCATTAGCCACAAGTGGTGGTAATGAACAACAAGCCTATGAGAAGACTAAGAGAACAAAGACTGCACCAGCGGATGTAGTGATGTTTTCAGGTTCCAAAGACGATCAAACTTCGGCAGATGCAACTGAAGGTGGTGTTCCAACTGGTGCCATGTCTTACTCTTTCATCAAAGTGATGGCTAACACTCCACAACAGACATATTTATCCCTTTTACAAAACATGAGAAATATCCTACAGAAGAAATACTCACAAAAGCCACAATTTTCCAGTTCACACCCGATCGATGTCAACCTGCAATTCATCTTTTAACTTGTATATTAAGTAACGGTGGAAATATATAAATCCAGATTCACTTTTAGTGTATATATATTATAAGGTATAGTCCCCTTGTATAAAATGAATTCGCGCGTCAAAGTGGCCAAACCGTTTCTCCACGGCTCTTTTGTGGCCCGGACCAGAGGCCGAACTTTTTACCAATTTTTACAGGCAAACACACAAAAGAAAAAAAAATTATTTGGGAGTAGAAAGGAAATAAAATAGTTAAATTTAGTGTTAATAACCACAGAAACTAACGAGCTTGTAGCTCTTAAAAAGAACCGTTTGATAAAGTGTGCTTTTGATAAGCGTACTGTTTGACCAATTCTCATCCCTAGTATCTACTTTTATACGAGTTTCCTTTCCAATTGATACTATCATTGAAAGTTTTTTTACATAAGGGTTCTATTTGATTCAAGTCCCATTTCTTAAAGTCATTCATACCTTTAGAAATCAATTTTTATCCATTATCTAGTTCATTTGATCTGTTCAACCTCTGCTTTGATAGAGATATCATTTGATTCATTTTTGACTTTTGTTTAATAACCAGTTTCATTTATACAATTCACTTGCTTTTTCTCATAAAGGTGTCAATTAGGGTTTAAAAGCAAACACATCATGACAAACGAGAAATTTAGAGTGAGTAGCATCACCGATGCCGAGCTAACCAAACATCTGGATGGTTCTCTGTTGAAAAATCTCGACGATTCACAACCGCCTCCATTATTATCACCTGCTGCTCAATCAAATGAGACTCCATCTTTGTTATTATCCCCTGAACCGCAAGCTGAAAACCACGGTAACAACAATCAACATAACAGTCTGTTATCTCCAGTGACCAACTCTTCAATGGCATTGTTATCACCACCTGGTTCCCGCTATGCCTTTGAGAACCCTGAGTCTACGTTACCTAACGTTGTGTCCCCATTGTTGGGCTCCACTCAGAATCCACTGATCGGTGCCTTTAACAACACTTCGATTCAAAGACCATTGAGTGCACAAGATTTCAATATCAATAACGAGTCCTTCGATGCATTCAGACCTTTCAGTGCACAAGGTACCTCTTCTGGGTTTCATAATCAGGGTTATAGTAATAACAACAACCCAATTTCCTTTGATATCCCTGAAAGACCTTTAAGTTCCATGGAAATTGATTCTATGACTTTCAAGAATGATGTTGCTAATTTCATCAATTGGACTAATAACTTGAATTCTAGTCAGCATCGTGTCGTTATTGATAATCTGTTTTCAAATTTGCCAAAGGATGTCTTGATCTATGCAAAGAGTAAACTTGATTCATTTGGATTTAACAATAATCAAGATGGTCATCAATCTCGCGTTGTATCTCCACAACCAATCTATCAATCCCATCAATCACATCAAGAACCAGTTACCCTAGATTCCGTCTTGAACGGTACTGGTATACATCAACCAAATCCAGTTCAACCAGGCACTGCGAACCATTTACAACGTGCTTTATCACCAAATTTCCCATCTTTCGATAGAAGTTCTCTATTACAAGACGTGGGATTCAATAGACCAAGATCCGCTGATCCATACAGTGCCCAATTGTTAAGAAATAGTCAGCAACAACATCAGCAACAACAACAGCATCAGCATCAACAACATCATCAGTTATATAATGAGTTTGACCTAAATAAGACACCATCAAAGAGCAGGACCTCTAGATTTGATGACGATAATAATCACAATAACAACAAATATGACCCATCTCAACGTTCGTTTGACATCACCAATTTGGCACAACAGTTAACTCAAACACCTATAAAGATGAACGATTACAACAACGCTAATTCGTTAAAGTTATCAGCTTTATCTACGATCAATAATCGTGCACAATTGGATTCTGGTAAGAAAAGACATGGTGATGAAAGAGGTAGAAATATCCATAACACAGGTTACTGGGACGAGAATAGAAATGCATCATCTGTGCCACCACCTCAACGTGTCAACTATTACGAATCCATTATCAATTCACCATCGAATTTAAAACATCGTCAACAAAGAAACGATACACAAGATCAATTATCCCGCCTGGCTTCCCTCAACAACGCTACAAAGAATTTGACTTTAAATGACGAATTTCAAACTCCACATAAGTCTAATTCGGGCCATACAACACCTAAATCACCAGCTATTAACCCAAAGCAAATCACTAACGTCAAATTGTTGAATGATATCCCTGCTTGGTTGAAATCACTCAGATTGCATAAATACACCAGTGCGCTACAGGATATTCCATGGAAACAATTGATCTATTTCGATGATTCAATGTTAGAGAAACAAGGTGTCTCAGCAATGGGTGCCCGTGGCAAGCTTCTAAAAGCCTTTGAGGTCGTCAAACTGCATTACGAAGAAGGATTGATCAAAGAATAAGTGATGTTTATATAGAAATGATGGTTTGATATCATCAAAGTAGTAGGTTATAGTTGGCGATTTCCTACAAGAATACATTAAAAGTTGATCTACATAATCCAGACATTGTAAGAAAGTAAAATATGCAAGCAATGTGTATGTAGTTATAATTAGTTCTATTTAATCCAATTGAATATCCCCTTTCTGCACTTTAGTCCAGAAATCCTTATTACTCTGAACTATATCTGCACTGAATTGTAATTCTGGGAGCACACCTGCGACACCTTTAAATAACTCATCAGCAAATGTACTTATGAAAAAAATTTGCCCATTTGGTAACTGTGGATTTAATCTTAGAGCTTCTTTGATCTCATCAGGGAAATATGGTGGTGCTTTTGAGTCTTCAAGGGAGTCAATGTCCTCACCTTTGTTTAAATGGGCATCTAGTTGTGCAATCTCTTTAAATTCTTTAGCGAGTACGATCCCCCATTTTGAGGATACTATCAATGGTCTAGCAACGTTAGATATATCAGCGCATTTCATAATCAATGATAAGACAATGTTTGTTTGTTTAATGCAATCTTTAATCTTTAATCGATTTTCTGGATTTTGTAAAATATTACCAATTTCTTCCACTTTTGACACATATTCATTATGATTGGCCATATCCGTGGCAATTATACTATCTACTTGTAAATGTTTTGTATTCAATGGGTCAGCATTGTTCGAAGTATGCTCATTATCCAAAAATACGGGCCAATGGTTTGTCAATATATCTTGGAAAATAGTAGAATGATAATTCTCCAGCACTGACTGGTTGGAAAACATTTTGGCAATTGGTGATTTGTTATTGATCAAAAATGGGTTTGTCAATCCAGGATGTCCAACGTCATGACCAATCGAGGCAACTAATAATGCCAAAGTTTGCACAGGGTTTAACAAGGAAGCATCAAAATCATGAGCTTCTAATGTTCGTCTTTGGTTTTGTTCGAATTGATCCCTTGGATGCAGATTGGTTTCTTCAGTATATTGTTCAAATTTAGGTAATGCTTCGATTCTAATTAGGAAATAAAAAGTGGCCTGTAGTACATCTACTGCATGTCTGAAATTATGAAAAGCGTTACCACCACGGTATGAGTCTCTGACGCTAAATAAAAATGATAAAGTGGCGTTTTCGGATAGTTTCAATGGAGTTGATGGATCTAGAATTGAAAATGCCATTTTGAAAATTTGTAAAGCGCAATAGGTCAATTCATCACAGGTCAATTCATGAGCAATAAACCCCCAGTTACCAATACAATAAAGGTAAAATTCATGTGATCTTGGCAACGTTAACAATGATTGGAAATCAACTTCTTCATTGATGAGTAGGATCAAGTTTCTTAATTTGATGGATTCTTGGGTATCATTTTGTAATATCATATTAAGACAATTAGTCATTGAATGGAGACAGGGGCATTTTTTTGTCTCATGATTATTTAAACCTGTCCATGATTTCATTCTAACAATACGATTTTTGAGTACTTGATGATAGGATTCGATATCTTGATTAACTTTGGTGATGGAGAATTCTGAAAGTTTGTAAATTAAACAATTCATGTGTTTATAGTGATGTTGAAACAGGAGTTTAATACTATCAAAATCGAGCGTGTTCAAAGCGGAAGTTTTAAATTCTTTAGGGAGCTCATTGGCAAGTGTATGCTGTGTAGGTGTGTTCTCGTTAACGATAATGATTGTGGGATATTCCAGATCGAGCTCGTTCTTACCAGTGACTGAGATGAACTGAATGATCACAGACAGTTCCCTAGCGATAGAGACGTTGGAGGAGTTTAATGCTAGTCTAAAGAGCTGTATGTTGTCCTGGAAGAGCTTTTCCGGGGACAGGGGGTCCAGGTATATCACTTGGGCCATGGTGTATTTGAAAAAGTGACAGTTGTTGGTGGTTACCGGTGATTATTGATGGTTACTGATGGTTAACGATGGTAGTTGATCGTGGTTAGTGGTTGTTAGTGGGTTTTAGTGATTGATGGAGTGTGTTAGTGGTTGTTGATAGTGGTGATTTAGTAGTGGTTTGTTGTTGGAAAATTTTTAGAAGGTTATGAAGGTCTATGAAGTGGGTTGAAGTTGGTTGAAGGGGGTTAATAGTTTTTGAAGGTTTACAGTCCAATCTTGAGTCCAGCAACTTCTCGATACCAACGGTTTTCGCTTTCTTTTTCTTTTTTTTTTGCCCTATGAATTTCTTTTTCTGGAGGAGCTGGAAAAAATATTCAACGGTTGAGATTGTCAGGGGAAAGCTAGAAGATTATAGAGAAATTGATGAGAATTTTGTGGGAAGAGGGAGGAAATTAGAAGGGATTACAATGGCAAAGACATTCTATGAGACACATATCTGTCTAGCAAAGTTTTGCTGCGTCTCTCTGCTCGGATCGGTGCTTTCCCCGTACCACCAGGCGTGTTCCTGAATGTCCAACGGAGTCAAAATCAAGTTTAAAGACGTAATATTAGCCCTAAGGCTCTAATAGAATTCAATAAGAAGAGCTTTGATGCCTCACTAGAGCCGTTGCCTAGTGGCCGATGACAGCCGTTTCAACCCGCAGCGAAGTTCTCAATGCATCGCAGAAGCTTCGTTGGTCGCTTCTGGCAAAGTCCGCTGACTTTTTGCTGCCTGGCTGCTGACTGCCGTGCTAACTGTTTTCGCCCTTCACTGTATATGCAGCCTGTAGAGCTACCCGGTCCGAGCAGCAGCCGATGAGATATTGCTGCCTACTGCACAACCGAACTGTTATCTGATCGATCAGGGCACGGGGCACACGTAGTTAGAGAGAATTAGTGGAATAGCTACTATGTGACTTTTCAATTATCTAGTGTCTATCAACTGTCTAATCCAATTCGTTAGTGAATTCATGTTGTAACAAATGTGTCGTATAGTCAGTAGGTTTCACATCTGTGACATTCTGTTTAACCAATTCAGCACCTTCACCACCGTATTTAACAGGTAAACTTGACTTATACTCTACATGTTTACCCAAATCTTTCCCACTGCGTATCATACTGAACTTCTTTGTTGTTTCATTAGGCAACCATTTCTTAACAAAATCATAGATCCATGTCATCAATGATGGGACATTTACAAAGAATTTCTTGTTCAATAACTCAGGATAGTAATCTTGAAATAATTGAACCACTTTCTTTGAAGCAGCTTTAGTCTTTGCATCAAATCTTAGGAATGAAACCCCATCATAGTCATGGATTTGAGAGATATATGAACTAGTTTGTATATCACTTCTTTCCCAATCTAACAATTGTAACCCACGCTCCATCAAACCTATTCTATACCTTATGAATTTATCCAAATCATCGAAAAGATCCTTTGTACCTGGCCCACCGTAAACATTCCAAGTAATCACTTCATCATCTTTACCAATTGGGTACTTGGTTAGAACTCCAACAGAATCAAATTTAGGATCATGATCTTCTTTAAAACCTGCACTCAATGGGTTGAACTCCTTTCTCCATTTTAAAGTCTTGGTCAATTGCTCCTTTGCAGCCTCCAAGTCCCAGTCACGGGCTTTTAAGAACTTATAGATCAATACATCATGGATTTCTTTATTAAAGAATTCACCTGTAGCTGTCAATTGATGACCGTATAATTCATCGTAATCAGCAGATTTCAGTATCTTTGGCAAATAATCGCTCACGAATTTGTTTAGCTGAGATTCTTGATCCCCTTTGAGTGACAATGGCATTATGTCGATAGCTACTTTATTGGATTGTAGATAAGATGGTCTTTATAAGGTGTATTGTTATTTCTCGCGATCCCGTTCAATTTCTGCCTCTTGAGTCGTGCGCGTAGCAAGTAAAGACAATAAAAAGCGCGACAGATTAAACGGGACTTCGATCCGTACACAATAGAACAATAACCTGATCATTTACTGTATCACAATGTATTCAGCGTCCTTGTGTTTTTATTCTCCGCTCAATAGAGCCCAATGAACGCCGTACGCTTATATTACACACGGTACAATGTGAAAACTCGACCAATGAACGCCGTATATTTGGTAAGCTTATGAATGATTTACATGCCATAAGGTCCACACCCACAGTTTGAAGCGGATTTTAATTTCATTTGTCCATTCAATGAATCGTACGTTAGCGAATTATAACATTAACAATTACACATATGTTGCTAGTCTGTCTCTTCGGAATACGCAGTGGTACAGACGCCAATGGTATAAATAGAGGGTCTTTAGATGCTTGGTTATTGTGTTTTTTAACAATAGATCGGAAATAGATCTCCAAATTACAATGTTAGATTCACAAAGGGATATTATAACAGCTTCTATCCCATTCCTCGAGAAGAATGGCGTTGAGTTGACTGCTAAGTTCTACGAATTCATGTTGCAAACACATCCTGAAGTACGTCCTTTCTTTAACAAATCCCATCAAATTCGAAAGACTCAACCAAAGATTCTAGCTTTCGCATTATTACAATATGCCACTCATATACATGACTTGACGCCATTGTTAGGGTTTGTTAGACAGATTGTCGAGAAACATGTTGGTTTACAAGTGACGAAGGAGCAATACGCTATTGTGGGGACCTGTTTGTTAAAAACTTTGAAAGAGATGCTTGGTGATGATGCTACCGAGGAGTTTATGAAGAGTTGGGAAGTTGCATATTGGGAATTGGCAGATTTGTTAATCCAATTGGAGGAAGAACGTTATAAAGAGGAGCTGGAAAAAGCAGATGCCTGGCTGGGATTCAAAGAAGCTAAAGTCTTGGATATTGTTCAAGAATCGAAAGATGTTAAGTCTGTTTATATTGCTTTGCCCGATAATGAACGATTACCAAAAGTCAGCCCAGGTCAATACATCACCATTCGTATCAAAGTCAATGGTGAGATTCAATCAAGAGAATACTCCATCTCCAGTGGTTACATCGCTACATCCCCAAAACATTACAGAATTTCAGTGAAACGAATCAGTGATGGTGTTGTGTCAAATTACATTCATGATAAACTACAAGTGAATGATCCACTACAGGTCACTTCTCCATATGGTAAATTGTTAGAAAATTATCAAAAGAGCGAGGGGAAATTCAATGATGCAGTTTTCTACGTCGCTGGGATCGGTATCACTCCAGTGATTTCCCTTATTGAGTACTTTGCCCAATTAGATGGTCAAGTCGCTATCTATTTGTCAAATCATGATCAGGAATCAAGAGTGTTTGTCAATTGGCTATCCGAAATGAAGGAGAAGTATCCTAAACTGAGAATAAAAGAATTTATAAGCTCGCCAACGACTTTACAATCATCAGAGAGACACTCAATCCATCAAAGATTCAACGTAACAGATATGGACACTCCCAAGGATGGTGTTAATTACTACGTCATTGGTCCTAAGTTATACACGAGTAGGGTATTGGATGCCTTAGAGGGTGATCCTGCTGAGAACTTGAACACTGAGGAATTTGGTCCTATGTCTGTGTGAGTTGTACATAGTTGTTTTTGTATATAGTGATTACGACTTTTGTGATTTAATGGTGTAGAAAGAATATATAAGCTAGATCTTCTTCTATCAAAAATAGAGACAGTACTTGATGATTTCAGAGTCAATTAATGCAACACTATTAATCATTCAAGATATTGACTCAATTTGGCCTTCTGGCCTCTAATTCGACATTTTATTTTATTTACTATCTCTTCCTTCATCGCGTAAGCAGAGCTTTAAAGAAAACAAAAAAAAAAAAAAATTAACACAAACATTAGATTAGCATCATTAAACGCCGCTATCTGCCATTGCCTGGCTCCCTAACCATGAACAAGTCCAGCACTTCCAAGCCTGCTCGTAGGCTGACCACTCCCGGTAGAGGATCCATGCCTTTGAACAATCTGACGTGAGTACCGCCAACAGTTTTGCCATCATTATAGAAGTACTAACAGATCATTATTAGTAGTTCAAGTTCCAATGGGAAGTCTTCCAGCAAAGGACAAACACAGAAGGCAATACTGAACGATATAGACGTCTCGCTGTCTCCACTGACGAAGAAGCTGAAGCATAATCCACGGAAGCCAATCGGGTCAGACTCTACATTACTCTTGACAAAGAGATCAGACCCTAAACGATGGGCTAAGACAGAACCAAGACCAAGGGTTTTGAACATACATGACATAAACATTCTCAAGGGTGACCATTCAGACTTCTCAGATGAAGAAGAGATCAAATTCACGGAGAAGAAGAAACTATGGAGGATTGATGAACCACAGGAGTTTCAATACAAGGAATACAAGTATATCAGACTCCCCTTAGAAGATTTGGTTATCAATACTCATGAACATATCCAGAACTTTGGGAACTTGTATGCCATACTGAGCACCAATTTGTTAAAGATTGAGATCTTTGAGAACACTGATGAAGATGATGAGACCGAGGATTTGAAACTCTTAACATTGGATTTACAAAATAACATTAAAGTCATGCATTACAGAGATAACAAGATCTATGTTGAGCTTAAGCTTTCAGAGGCATGTCCAATGATGAAGAATCTGATTGCTAGGAATGTTGAAATGGTCTCAAGTGCTAAAAATGTCACTAAATGGGGGAAAGCTTACAAGACTCTATCCAAGATTTATAAAGGGAACACTGAGTTGTTGAGCTATAATGATGTTGTCTCGCTAAATGCATCAAGGCAAGCTCAAGTTGCCGACAAGTTTGGTAATAAGAATCTGAAGTCATTAAATAGAAGAGGCCATTCCTTAGGGAACACCATTGGGAAAATTACTTCCTCGGAATCTTCCACTCCAGTCAAGAAGTTTTATCCACCAAGTACCGTAAACTCAACACCACTGACCACATACGCTACAGGAAGACTAACAAGATCACAACTAAAGGGCACTTCATCGTCGCCCGAAATCATTGATGATTTCCCATCGACATCAAAACCGAAAAGAAAAACTCAAAGAGAGATCTTCAAACCTTCATTGAAGTACACTTTCAAAGACAAGATTGTTTTCAGGATTAGAGATGCGGATTTCAAATGTCTACATGGTAGCGAATGGATTAATGATACATTGATTGATTTTTTCATGAAGTATTACACAGAGAAGGCCGTTGCTGATGGCATCTTGAGAAAACCCCAATACCATGTGTTTTCCACATTCTTCTTCTCCAAACTGAAGAGCTCATCAAATCATTACGGAAATATACAAAGTTGGGTCTCCAAATTGGACTTCACCCATACAGAGTTTATCATCGTGCCAATTAATGAAGCACTGCACTGGTACTGTTCTATCATTCATGGAATGGATACTTTAATTTCGAAGCCTGAAGGCGAGGGGAAAGTCACCATCTTTGTCTTTGACTCATTAGGTCAAAAACATAAAGATATCAAAAAGCCAATTGGAAATTTCATCATTGGCTACGTGAAGGAGAACTTCAACAAAGTTGTCAAACCTGAACAAATTGAATTGATCTCCGGTCTTGTTCCAAAACAACCTAACTTCAACGATTGTGGTGTTCATGTTATCTATAATGTTTCCAAATTCCTTAGTGATAAAGAAAGATGTATGGCACTCTGGAGAGATGAGAATCCGCATTGGGCCAAGAGCCAGTCCTTCTTTTTAAAGACAGAACGTCAAAAGATGAGAGATAACCTTAAGCAAATCTTGAAAGACCTGAGAGATGAACAAGTGAATCGTGGTGAAGTAGTGTCCGGTGATGAAGCACCAGCTGCCTTTGATGGAGAAGATGATGATATCGTGTACATTGATGCTGAGCAGTTCCATGGTTCTAAGAAGGCAAGTGAAGAGCTGTCGAGTGGCAACTCTGATGCTGATGACGAAGGTGAAAAGAGAACTGCAAAATCGGAAGCTGACGATCAAAAGTTTAAGGAAGTTGATCTTGAAGTCAAGGGGATCAATGATGACACAAACAATACCGAAGATTCTTCGCCAGATATTCATGGCGATGCTCTGCGTATCAGAACTGAAGACGTTTCAGCTGTTGCACTCCATGAATCTGGTGGAAACCAAGAAAGACAGCCTTCTATGTCGCCAGAAAAGGCTAGTAGCGAAGGATTCAAGAAATCTATAGAAGAAGAAGTTCGAAAGGAGATTGATAGAGAGTTCTTGAGCTCTTCTGAATATGATAATGAAAACCATATCAGCGCAACTAAGACTGAGCCAGCTCTTGGTGATCATTTAATGGAAATTGACTCGGAGTTCCGTGGTGATCTCAAAAGAGGTAGCATCGACTCCAAGGCTGAGGCTGAACTCTCGTCAAAGGAAGACCCTGAAGTTCAAATTGAAGCTACGCAAAGTCAACCTGATGATGTTATTGGTGTTTGCTCACAAAACATTGATGAAAACTCGATTGAAATCACCTCCGTTGCAGACTCTGATACGAAAGACGTTAGTAAACCAGGAAATAGCCCAAAGAGGCCACCCATTTCAAAGACAGATGATGAAACACGTAATGTTCTCAATGGTTCAGAGTCTCCTGATTTTGAGCAAGTGAATTTTCCAATGCCGATAACTATTCAATCACCATCAACGCCACCATCACAACATGAATCCAGTCCTCAAGTGGATCTCATGGATGTTGATATTGATGATCTAAATGACGATTTCGATGATATAATCACAGTCGAATCGCCAATGAAGAATACCATTGAAAAGGAAAGATCTAAAACAAATGTCTCTCGGCAGTTTGAAGGACTGGACGACATTGAAGATCTGAAGACTGAAGAAAAGCCTTACCATACCATTGAAGTATCATCAGGTGAATCAAGCACAGCTTCAGAAACCGAAAGAAAAAGATCCAAGAAGAGAAGGAAGAAGGAGAAAAGGAAATTGAACCATGAAGTTACGAGAAATTAATGAGATACGTTAAAGGACACCCACCGTGTCCTAAATTAGCATAAAATTTGTTGTAGTTGTCATCATCCCTCTATAAACCTATAATGGCTCCGACCCCGTTCTTTGCTGCCCTTACCATATCCGTAAAATCATCGGAAATCGGAAATGACAAAAAAGTAAGTCACAAAAGACTACAATTTTAGCTTACAAAACATATTAGCAGAGGCTTTAATTACTTACTCTTTCCCACACCACAATATCACATATATACCCACACTTACGATGCTAAGACTCTCGAGAGCCATCAGAACCCCACAGCTAAGGGCCTTACTCCCTAAATCGGCTACTCCACAATTCAGATCCCTAACACAATTACACCATTACACCACCAGTGCCACCCCATCTACACCAAAGAGATCCCCAACCTCACTATCTAACACAAGTCGTTCATTTGCGAATCCTGAAGTGAAAGCTGAGAACTTAGAACTGAAGATCATTGATGAGAAGTTTTCCGATGATGGCAAACTTCTGACATTAGACCTAACACAGCGGGCCATTTCCAAATTGAATCAGATTTCTAAGGAGGATGACAATCCAGATCTTGCTTTGAGAATATCAGTGGAATCAGGTGGCTGTCATGGGTTTCAATATAATTTGGACCTATCAGACATCAAGACCAAGACTGAAGATGATTGTATCTTTGAAAAAGGTGGTGCTAGAGTCATCATAGATGATAGTTCATTGAGTATCTTAAGAGAATCTAAAATAGATTACACAACTGAGTTAATTGGGAGTATGTTCAAAGTGGTAGATAGCCCATACACGACCAGTGCTTGTGGTTGTGGGTCTAGTTTTGATTTTGATTTCAGCAAAATATGATAATGATATAGTTTATGCTTTAAACTCTGAATGTACTACAGCTCGAACACATCGTAATATTTCCATTGACATCATAATATGTACAGTAGCCACGTTTTTGGCTTACTTTGCCAACTTCTTGATCTCTTCTTCAGCTTTCAAGACGTTTTGGTTCGCAGCATTGATTTTTGCAGCAATATATTGTAATCTCCCTTGTAACTCCTTCTGCTGAACAAAGAAGCCAAAATTTTGTAATTCAGTCTCCAGCTTGGCGATCTTCGCAGTTTCGAAGGAAATAATTTTGTATAGGTATGAAGTCTCCAGGACTTTCGATAGCTTTGGATCTTGAACGATGTTGTTAAAAGCAGCACGGTATAATGGTTTAGCTGGTAGGATTTCACTTAGGATTCCACGATCACGACTCATGGTAATTAAACCTTGACGTTCCAATTCTAATAGCACCGTATCTGGACTGGACTTGAATAATGGATTATGAATGATATCTTTGAACCAGATTTGCTCTTTCACTGATAACAACTTGATTAACTCCCAAGCTTGGGCGTTCTTGACACCTTGATCTTTCAATAAGAACATCTGTGTAATTTGTTCAGCTGTTTGAGAAACCATACGGTCCAAAGCTTGTGTTGGAGTCTCACCGGACTTCACACGACGAACAAATGCTTGTAAATCCAGCATACGACCACCAATTGGACCTAAACATTTGCCTAATTCTTTGGAAATGTCACTAATCTTAGAATCTGGAAGAACATTGGCCTTTTCCGATTCAGCATTGCTGGTAGTATGATCCTCTTTCAATTGTTGTAGAACGTACTCCTTAGCAGAGTCCTCTGAAGCATCTGATAAGCTGATACTCTTAAACACTTGATCAGGCAGGGCATCGGACAAAGATTGTAAAGCACCAACGTCTTCCGTTAAGAAGATGACATGGGCAATATTCATGGTGGTTAGCAAGGCAGCCCAGTCAGCAATCTCTTTATAAACAAAAGAGTTTTTCTCTGTTCTTTGACTGGTGGTGAAACGATCAATGACTATGACCGGTTTCTTCTCTGGATGCTGTTGCAAGTAGTCTTCCTCCTTCACAGTCACCTCAGAGTCACCTGAACCAATGGTTTCCTTATACCCACGTAATGAGACTTTTCTAATAGCAGAAGAGGCAGCAGATAGGATCCCTCTGAACTGTGAATCCTTAGATTCGGAAAACCCAGACTTCTGACCCGTCAGACCTTGTACGGCCAAATCCATGATATTGGAGAAAGAATTCAACCATGGGAACACAGGGAAATATCCAATCTCATGAGCAGCAGTGGAGACAAAATCAGAATCAGTTCTTGCCTTAATCAACTTATCACAATCCAAGTACAATGTCTCTGGTCTATCATGTAATGCATGCTGCATCACTAGCTCGTATTTACCGGTACCTCTTGGACCTCTAACGATGACAAAAGTGTTGGCGTTCTCCTCAATCCATAATTTTAGTTCATTGACCTTGTCTAAACGTTCAGACCATAGTGGTTTTGTGTGAGAACCGTGGGAAGTACCAAAATATGAACTCAAAGAGGTCAGAGTAGAGCTGGTAGCATCAAAGAAACGTTTCAAATAAGGATTCTTTCTGTCAAGGGTATACTTATTAGTGATCTTGTTCTCAATGGCAAATTCTCTGATTGGATCAAAGATTGCAACAGCGAAACCGGCCAATAGTGCAAGGATCAATGGAATGGAGATTCTGGTATGATTCATCACAATGTCAAGGATGAAGTTCTTTTTATTATACTTGTCATATTGAACATGCAAAACAGTGTTATTGATCTTTAGCCCCGTTAGACAGTTCTTTGAGCAGATAGCTGCACGATTAGATCTGAAGATCACAGTGGCGATGGACGGATCAGGAACAATGTCGATGATTGTACCATATCTTCTGAACAACGAATACAACTCTTCCTCATTCAGGGCAGGACCTTCGAACTTAACCTTGATGATTCTATTTGGATATCTTCTCAAGTCTTCTATCCAAGGTTGACCTTTCACCGAGTAACAAATTGAAGGAGCTAGACGATTCACAATCCCACTGGTGACAGAGGAGATAGTGTTCTTCTGAATCTTCGCATTAGTTTCAGCGATGGAGTAACCATATGGGACTTTAAATTTCACAAAGGCACCACCATCACGTCTCACAGGGACAACTTCACTAATTTCTAGACCCCAGATAGATTCTTTACCATTCTCATCTTTAGGATTAGCTAATTGAAGGACATGCTCTTTTATAGCTTCTGTGGACTTGTTAGGCACAACAAGATACGCTAGCCATTGACGAATATCCCAAATAGAGGATCTATAAGGCAAGACATGGTCAAAGTATATCAATGTCTCCTGTGACTTCTTCTCAATGACACCTGTCTCTTCAGCATCTTGCCTTTCACCGACTTCTTTGTCTTTCTTCTGAATATCTTCACTGACCCATCTTTTAGAGTATATTTGTGCCTGTTTCGGCCATTGACGCGCAATTAAGCGACTCTGTACCGTGAGCCCCCTTAAAGGACCACTATAGGCCATATTAAAACTCTTCAAGAGCATTTTGGAGTGGTTTGCAGAAAGATTTTAAAGGTATTTAATTGTTAAGTTGTTCAAATAGCTGAATCTCGGACTTTATTTGCCTTTCTCCTTTGCTATGTGGCGCTTACCAGCTCTGTGATGATGTAGGCAACTAAGAGTTAGTTCCCGTCGAAGCAATTATATCAAGTTGAGTGGACACAGTTTCTGAGAATCTATTACAGTATCAGTGGCTACACTGGTTTAGGCTAGTTCGAGGATCTACTTAGTGCTTCTCAACATCGATTCAAAATCTAACACTATTAGTATTACTCCAAGTTGTAAGCCCGCGATCTTAACATGTACCATCGAGCCTTAAACGGCCAAAATAGTTTATTTGTTGATATAGTATCTGATATTCCCTATGTTGTAGCTAGCCTATTCTTGGAGATCCTAGTAGCTTTCCGATCATCCCCCTTCAAGAATGTATTGAAACTCTCAAATAAAGCAAATGAACAAAGTCCACTGACATCATAACCTCTCGGGAAAAAAAAGACAATTGAAAAACCATGAAAAGTAGAAAGTCCAAACTAAAGAATACCTTAACGCCACCCTATAATTCCAAAAACCATGAAGGTAAGTGTCCTCGAACAGTTGAACCAAGCCATATACTAACACCGGCATAGCAAAGAGTCAGTGCCCTGGATCTTCAGATCCTGACTGCTGAGCTGCAGAAGGAGATCACAGATTATAGATTGGCTAACATCTACAACATCTCCACTTCGAACAAGCAATACCTTTTGAAATTTGCCATCCCGGATTCAAAGAAGAACCTGGTATTAGACTCGGGTTTCAAGCTCCATCTGACCGACTTTACAAGACCTACACCACCACAACCATCCAACTTCGTCACCAAGTTGAGGAAACATCTGAAGACAAGAAGATTATCCAGCATCAAACAGGTGGGAATTGACAGAGTCGTAGTGCTAACATTCAGTGATGGACTGTACCATCTGGTCCTTGAGTTCTTCAGTGCTGGTAATATTATCCTATTGGATGATCAACGCCGTATTTTGGCCCTGCAAAGATTAGTCGAGGAGAAGGACAATAATGATAGATATGCCGTTGGTGAAACATACAACCACTTCGACGAGTCATTGTTTGATGAAACTGAGCCTGAGGTTAAATCACACACGCCTGAAGATATCAAGTCTTGGATCATTGCAAAGAAAGACACACCAGTGAAAGACAAGAAGTCAAAAGTTTTGTCTATACAAAAAGTTTTATACCAACAAGTGCCACACTTATCGGCAGACCTAATAGCCAAACATCTGAAGGCCAATGGCATTGATCCAAGTGCATCCTCACTGGAGTATGAAGATAATACCGAACCGGTGTCCAAAGCCCTGACTGAAACTGAACTAGACGTTAAACGCATCATTAATTCAGTGCCTATCACAGGGTACATTCTCACAAAGGAGAATCCATTATATGATCCTTCCAAGGACGAAGAAGATTTAAAAACGCTATATGATCAATTCCATCCTTTTGAACCACTATTAAAATCTGAAAACGAGGCTACATTTGAAGTGAAAGGTTATAACAAGACTTTGGACACTTTTTTCTCTACCATTGAATCATCGAAATACGCATTACGTATCCAAAACCAAGAGAATCAGGCAAAGAAGAAGATTGAGGCCGCTAGGAATGAAAAACATCAACAAGTCCAGAGACTGATCGATGTTCAGGAGGTGAATAAATTGAAAGGTGAAACCATTATCTTTAATGCTGATTTGGTCGAACAAGCTAAGGCCGCTGTCCAGGCTTTAGTGGACCAACAGATGGATTGGAAGAGTATTGAGAAATTGATTAAAGTTGAACAGGGAAAAGGGAACAAAGTTGCCAAACTGATCAACTTGCCATTACAATTGAAACAGAACAAGATTAGTTTGAACTTATCCACTGAGGATCCATACGAAGATGACGATGGCGATTCAAATGATTCTGACTCCTCTTCCGAATCTGATTCTGACGAAGATTCAACACCAAAACCTAAAACTAAGGACCTAAAGGCCAAGACGTCCATCAACGTCAGTATCAACTTATCCCTTTCCGCCTTTGCTAATGCCTCAGAATACTTCACAGTGAAGAAAACCACCGTTGAGAAACAGAAAAGAGTTGAGCAATCCACTTCTAAGGCCCTTAAGAACATTGAACATAAAGTTGAAAAGGACTTGAAGAAGAACTTGAAACAAGAGGTGGATATACTAAAGAAACTAAGAAAACCTTACTTTTTTGAAAAATTCAATTGGTTCCTGTCCAATGAAAATTACTTGATCATTTCAGGTAAGGACGATTCTCAAACTGACTTGATCTATCATCGTTACATCCAGCCTGATGATATCTATGTCTCAGCTGACATCGATGGTGCCGCTCATGTCTTCATCATTAATCCAAACAAAGGTGAAGTCTCCCCTTCAACATTGACCCAAGCGGGGATTCTAGCTCTTGCCACCTCAAAAGCATGGGAATCTAAGGCTGTCACATCACCATGGTGGTCATATGCCAATGATATCACAAAGAAGGATATCGATGGGAAGTTATTGAAAGCTGGGAGTTTCAGATACTTGAAAGACAAAAACTTTTTACCTCCAGCTCAATTGGTTATGGGGTTTGGGTTTATTTGGAAGATCAAAACTGAGAGAAATCAACGGGAATTGGATGAACAGTTGGATGAATTGGAGAATTTGGACATCAATGACGTGGAGGTTGATTCAAAAGAAGGCACACAGGAGCCCGAAGAGAAAGAAGTGAATGAGGAGGAGAAAGAGGAGATTCCTGTTGAAAAGCTGGAAGCGGAAGACGAAGTTAAGGATATCAAAGAAAATGATGATGAGTTGCCAGCTGATGGCGATCTTGAGGAGAACACACTAGAAGCTGAAGAAGATAACATCTCAACCACCACTTCAACCACAAGCAAGACCAAACAGAAGAAAGCCGTTAGAGGTAAGAAAGGTAAATTGAGAAAAATGGCTGAGAAATATGCCGATCAAGACGAAGAAGAACGTGAATTACGTATGGAGGCCCTGGGTACTTTAAAGCAAAACCAAAAAAAAGAGGACGAGTTTAAGAAGCAACAATTCCAAAAGATCAACCATTTGAAAAAGATCGAGAAGCGTAAGAGGCAAGAAGAGATCACTGCTGATAAGTACAGTGGTAAGAAAGAGAAGATTGATCTGGAGCCTATCCTGGAAGAATTAACCGGTACTATCACCAAAGAAGACGAAATTTTGGAAGCGATTCCTGTCTTTGCACCATGGCAAGCATTGAACAAGTGTAGATATCGTGTCAAAATTCAACCGGGATCTACAAAGAAAGGTAAGGCCATACAAGAGATCTTGTACTACCTCAATATTAGACCAACAGATCCTACGGAGAATGATAGAGTCTATGATTGGCCAAGAGAACATGAGGAGATCAAGAGCTTGAAAGATCTGGAATTGTTATCATCTATATATGTTGGGAAAGTGAAGGTCATGTTGCCAGGTAAGAGCTCTGCTGCGAAGAAACCAACCGGTGGTTCTGGTAAGAGAGGTAAGAAGAAATAGATACAATTAAATACATCGGTTCCATAACAAAGAATAGAAAAAAAAATCACTCGTAACTTTACTCAACTATTTTAAATCTCTTACAAACCTTGTTGTAAACGTTCAGCCAATTTACCTCTAGCAAAATTGAAGGCATTGAACAGACCTTTTTCACTCAGGTCGATATTTTTCAAACTTGGTTCGTTAGTCGGAGCATTAGAAGTTCTAGCAGCAATGATTGAACCCTCAGTTTCCAAGATGATACCGTCATCAATTGACTCGTCTGCGGCTATGCTGACCTTATCGTAATTCTCCAAGATGGCCTTCTTGTCCACTTGATAGTTCAAGACCTTATCCAAACCGTCTTTGAAGCCCTCTAGAGCAGTGAACAGGATGGTTTCGTTCTCGTCTAGGCCACCGACAACGTATATCACAAAGTCAGCAATCTCCTTGTAAACGACGATGTGGTTCTCAAACAGTATGATGTCGCCGTTTTCCTTGTGGGTCTTCTTAAACAGTCTTGATTCAAAGGCCTTCTGGGACTTTAGTGATTTGAAAGGGGACTCGTCCTCCTCTTGCTTGTGGTGTGGGTGCTCGTAGTACTTGGCGTAAAGTCTCTTGGACTCATTATCCAGGATCAGGAAGGCGTCCACAGAGTACAAGGATAGATTTCTGGACATTTTGGTGGTGTTTGTTGAGGAATTTGTTATTGTGCTTGTTATGGTGTTTGATCTTGGATTCGTGTTTTCAACTACTGGCACAAGTCCAAAGTCCGGGTAAATCTCGTGCCTTCTCCGAAAAAAACTGGCATGGAAACATCAACAACATCATTAATTATACTACGAAATTGAGGTGATTTAGCTATAAGATGGGTGATACAGCATTCAATTTTGCGATCATAAGGATCACGGTCATGCAGGTATGTCCTTAGTCAACTCACAGTCTTGCAATCGGTAAATCCCACATCAGGAACGCAATACTAACACACTTTACAAAAAGATTCTACGAGGCATAGGCTTTGACAGAGCTCCACCATCACTGGTAGACATCCTTACGGATCTATACATAAGGCATCTACAACTGCTCACGCTAGAAGCACGATCTCTGGCTTCGAACTCCGGTCGTGAAGAGATCGCTGTACAGGATATTACCCAAGGCTTGATTAATATTGGCATGATCAAACCAGTGGATCTCCTAGATATATTCGAAACTAAAGGCAAACAGAAGGGAACTGAGGCATTCCTTTACTGGGTCGTGGGAAATGTTCCTGAAAACGCACGTATTGCTTCCAAACCAACAGCAGAACACTTGAATTTAAAAGGGAAGTCTCAGGCACTACCGAAATTCATGAACATCGAAGGACCCACTCAACAGCAGCAGCAGCAACAACGACAACAGCAAGCTCAAGAGGATGAACAAACAGATGAGGATTGGTTGACCTTTTTGATGAAGAGAAGTACGAAATTGGGCGGGTATGAAGAAAAATTCAAGAATACTGTGCTAAGTACGAAGCAAAACGCCGCTAGTGACGTTAATGTTGCTGGGCCAACTCCTGAACATTTGGAACTATTATTGCCCTATAATAAGAAAGAATTTGATGAAATTGATGATAAATTATGAAATAGATGATGATATGCTAAATGCCATGTAGTATTTACGCCAAAGCACGAGAGTTAACTAAGTAACTGACTCTACTAATATTTATCATATACCAGATATGTACATTTATTCTAAGGAGGAGTTCGCTGAACTGATTAAAAGTTCTTCTTCTCGATGACTTTCCACTTCAAACCATTAGATTCCACAACTTCACCGGTACCATCAATTGGAATCTTTGAACTTTCATCACCGTAAGCGAATTGAACTTCCCATTTACCATCCTTCAGGAAGACTCTGGTACAACTGACATCTTTATTTTCCAAATTTAGAATAGCACCTTGTAAGAAATTACCAATTCTAACAATTGTACCCAAGTATTTCTCATTGTCAACTTTCAATGTTAGCACAGGAACGCTCTTATTCCCACTTTCTGAATTAACGTAATTCGTAGGAGTGGATTTCACAGGGTCAATGGTTCTCCAAATTTCGATATAGTCCTCGTTTTTCCCAGTTTCCAAGTTCAGCATATTACCAGTTTCTTTTCTGTCTTTATTTTCCAAATCCTCGAAATCACCGATATCGTATGGTCCACCAGTGTTACCTTCAACATGAGTATTAATCTCGTGTTGGAACTCAATTGATAGAGGAGATTCAGAGACACACTTCTCACGACCAGTCAAAACCCAGTCCATTGGCAATTTGGATCCAGGAGGAGGATTCTTCAGCGCTCTAAGATCAACAAAGTACTCATCACTTGAAGTCAAGACCAGTGTGTCTGTATCTTCGTATGGCTCAGCTGGAGGCCATTGCAGTGAAAGTCTAATGGAAGCGACTGGATCCATGTTTGATAAGAATTAATTAGTACCTTAGGTTTGAATTCTTTTAAATAGATCGAAGCTGTTCTCTTCTAGGTGGGAATGCGGGTCTTTTTATAGATCAAAGCACTTTTACCATAGTTGATTATCCTCGTATCAACTTCAATAACAGGAAAAGGGTAAGAAATTCCGCGTTTTACTTCCGCTCGGAAAATTTTCAATCTCCGCCCTTTGATCATTTAAGTAAAATCCGAACACAATTTGTTTTCGGCCGAATCATAGAAAGATGTATCTATTACATGGATACTTGAGTGGCGGTGCCACAGTGATTATGGTGATCTGGGGCTGTATAAGGCAAAGTTGTGCTTATGCAAAAGGTTGCGCCTCTTTTGCTGCATAGATCTTTCTGCGCTTTACAGCTGTTCTGCACAAGTAGCCTGGTTATGACTTAGATCTTGAGAGCCAAGAAAGACGCTAAAGTGTCACTAAAAAACATCATCAACAAATTGTATGAAGAAGTGAATAGCCATCTATATGGATTCTCCAGAGCATGAGAGCATAATCCTCATAGTAGTTGCCACACCCCACGGACATTGCTGTTCTTCTTTGGGTTTCACGCAAGTTGACTCCGCATTGAATCGCAAATAATATTAGTGGTTCTAGAGTGATTTAAACTATTAGAGTCACACACACAACTGTAAAGTATTATATTAATAGCTCGGTTATCATAGGATGGAGCTGTAATGAATGTCTTAGTAGCTGCGGAGCTGCCAATGTGCATTCAGGGTATATAATCGAGTGCTTTGCCAGTAAGTCCTTCCCCGTGTTAATGAATAACTCCATACCACTAATCAATCATGGTCTTTAATCATTGGAAGGTTTTATCGGTAGTCGAGATGGCTATATATGCAGTTCTTTTACTCGCTACTTTACCACCTGCGTATAAGCTGATTGTCACTCCACGTACTCACTTCAAGTGGGTCTTCCTACGTTTCTTCCTCTTGGTGGCTATCAAGATCACAGCTGGTGCCTTATTGTTTCAGTTCATCAAGGATGTTAACAAAGGTGTTACGAACGAAGGGATCTTAATTGCCGCTTTGGTTTTGAACTCAGTGTCATTGGGTTTCATCATGATGATGATGATTCAGGTCGTGACATACCTAGGTTATCATGTCGATCCTGAAATGAAAAGAAATAGAGTCACAGTTTTCTCCCTTATCAAGACTGGCGCTATCTTGAATATGAATATCGAAGAATGGGATTTACTGTTCGAAAGGCTCACGTTTATTGGTATTATTCTCGTCTCTGTTGGTGGCTCGATCAGTTCAGGAGGCGCCACTGGGACAACTAAAGGATTGATGCTAGCTGGGTCCATCATTTTCTTGTTGGTGTTAATTGGTGTGTTGATTTGCTCATGTATCAAGATTCACCAACATAAAAGTATGAGAAGGGTCCTACAGAAAGTCAACTATTCTCTAATCCTATGGAGCACATTAATTATGTTACCGTTTTTATTTGTCCGTTCTATCTATTCAATTTGTTCCATTGCCTCCATCGAAACTGGTGCTAATGCTTATGTCAACACAAGTAAGTTCACTTTCCTATTTGGTGATTGGAAGATCTACGTATTCATGGCATTCTTAGAAGAGGTTATTAGTGTTGCATTGTTAAGCTTTATCAGCTATGTTGTTTGGAGGACTGAGTCTCAGTTCCTATCAGGTAGAGTTCCTTATGATGAAACACACTTTGAATCGTCAAACTCAGTGTATAAAAAGGAGGTGAATTGAATAATAAGCTAGGAGAAATATTTTAAGCATCTATAGAAAAGACTTACAAGTGAAATTTCGTGATAATCGTCTATATTGATTCGTAACGGGTCATTAAATAGTCTAAGCATATTTATACTTCTTGACTCTAGTTTGTATCGGGAAGAAATTGTCAATGACATCAGGGTTGTAACCTTTCTTGATGGTAGCTTTCTTTGAAGTCTTAGGTTTCAATAGGGAGTCTAAGTCATCATAACCAAGTAGTAAATCATCAACTTCAGACTTCGTGGACACGTAGACTGATGAGTCGTCAATGACAGAAGCATTTAAAGCTTCAATATACTCTTCACTCATGTAATCAGGCGCCTCAGGTGGTGCTGTCTCTGAAGTGGATATGGAGGCTTGTGATTTGTTGTTGGGTTTCTTAGTGGTAGTCCTTTTCGAGTTGGTTTTCTTCTTCTTGGGCTTTGTATCGGTCTTACCGTTGGTCGCTGATTTTTGAGCCATTGTCCCAGCATTGGCTTTGGGTTTAGTTGACTTGACTTTGTATGTAGCAGTTTCATTGTTACTAGTTTTTAGAGCCAACTCGCCAGATAAGACGTCTCTAAAAACTAATCTGCCATAATTTTTTTTGTAATCTTTCAAGTAATTCCTAACCTTCGTGTCATCTTGGGAAATTTGCATCTGTAACAAAGTCTTCTTGAATTCTGGGTTTTCGTGAGAAAACTTGAAATTAACGTCTTCAATCTCATCTTTAACCACCTTCTCAGCAGCAGGTAGCTCTGGAATGGTCACTTTTTTGGCTCTCCCAAGGGCAGAATCTGATCTTTCTAATAATTGGACGATGTCTAATGATTCACCAGGAATTTCAGGGGTTGGGTTGGATGGAGTTATACAATCCATATCAACTTCTTTTCTCAAGATATGATCGATGTCAACAGCCGAAAAGAAGGCACATGATTGCGGTAGTTCTTGAATACCCAAGTTTTCAGAAAATATGGCTCTAGTCCAAATGTTGGTAATTTGTAACGCCATAGCAGCTCTATACTTGTCTTCTTCCTTCACCAAGAATCTAATTTCATCATGAACACTCAAACTCATTCGAGCTTCAATGGCATACTTCTTAGTCAAATAGTTCATGGATACACATAACAAATGTAAATAATCGACACCGGATGATTGAATAGCCCAGTTGACCCTAGATGGTAAGAATGAGTTGATGTTCAAGTTCTTCTTCATTAAAGCCCTTGTGATACCAGCACCTAAAATTGGAGTCTTAGGATTCTCCTGGTTAGCAATTCTTTCTAGTTCATTGAAGAGCACGGATTCAGAACCACCATACCATAATTTGTTCTTTTGTTTATCCACGCTGAAGTGTAAAGTTTCACCTTTGGTCTTCGCGTACAGATCTTTAGCACGTTCGGAGCACTCTTGGTCACTTAATGCAGGATTGAACTGTTTTAATAAAGTGGTAGCAAATTTAACGCCGGCACCATAGATTCTACCATAATTGAACACTTTGGCATCATTTCTAGTAATTCCTAGGATATCGGCAGTCTTTGAGTGAAGATCAGTGCCTTCAGCTTTAGCACCTTCTAAAGTCATCCAACCGATGGCTGTACCACCGTGCATTTTGAAAGTGGCATCACCAACTAATGAGGCAATCCATAGTTCTTCGGAGTCAACATCAGCACCAACGAAACAATACCCAGCTGGAGCTCTAATCTTGGACTTCAACTCAGAACCAATTCTCGTCTTCTTCGCATTCGAAGCTGTTAACCAAGTTTTCTCAACGGCCCTTCTTGTTATGGTACCCATTGTCAACACTTGAGGAACAATCAAACTGTAATCTTCAGTCTTATCAACCACGAATTGAGATCTGATTCTTTCCCTCGCACTGATCCAGTAACTACAACTGGCATTTAAGTTTAGAGCCTCTTGAGCAAATGAAGAGTCAGATTTCAAAACACCTTTTTCGAAGGATGTAGCGAATGATTTCGCCAGCAACAATGTGGTTCTATGTTCTGGTCCTTGGTTGTTAGGAACACGGAAGTAATAGGAACCGTCAATGGACTCTGGCCTATTTTCAACACTATACTTCACTTTCTTTTCATCGACCCCAAAGCAGGGTTCCAGGACATAATTCTTTTTCATTAATCTTTCGTAATCACTTTCTTCGGCTCTGAAACACCAGCCATATTTGTCACTCCAAATGACTGGACAGTTTTCAAACTTCAGCTTTAGTAGTAGTGGGGTAATTCTAGTCCTCGTAGTGATAACGATATTGCCTTCTTTGGAGCTATAAAGCTCTCTGTACCAGGCAGGATACCCAGGTAGTTTTTGCTTTTTGTAGGGAGTACCATCTTTTTTAAACTTCATTGGGGTAATCGTCCAGTCCAGTTGATTCAACCAAGGGTCTTCATTGACCAAATCCATGTTATCTTTCAGTTTGACAGCTTCTTTGGCCAATTCCACTAATCTATCGTCAACTCTCTTCCTATTGGTTTGGTACAAGTCTTCAGCTGATTTGATGTAATCATACCATTGTCTGTTTGTGGGTAGGATTCCTGAACTCATGAATCTCAAAGCAGCAAATGAAACAGGGTGAGGACAAACTACCTGAAACTCAGGCAGCACATGTGCATAGATCTTGTGTGTAGCCAACACATCACTTGCACAGTACTTGATTAGCATCTGAAAGTTTTTCTTTATGTCTTCAACATCTTCGCCGCCAAAATGGTCTCTAACGGACTTGTCTAACTTCTCTTTGAAATAAAACTGAGAAACGTCAGCCAATGAATTTGGAGAACTGAAGTTGATCCATGGATCATCATCTTCACTTTGCGTAACTTCGTCAACGTCCGACTCCTCAGCAGTAGCCAACTTCTTATGTTTCATCCACCTGGCTCTTTGTTGGGAGCACATACCAGAGACAGCAATGTGCAAAGCCATGGTATCTAGATAGAAAGCCTTGGTTTCTCGTAAGTCATATTCTTCTTTAACTCTTGCTCTGTCATACCCAACATTATGACCAACAATAACCTTCTCTTGCTCCATGGTGTTCAATGGGACCAAATGATCGAATGATTCAGATTCACCAGTAAGGATAGGTGAGACCCAGCCATACCAAGCCTCGGTGGAAGCTGCAACGGCCATAACCGGAAACTTTGACACTTTATATAATGTTTCAACATCAAAGACCAGAGCAGATTCTTCCGGGTAGTCCACTGGTACAGGAGTTGATCCATCAGTCGGGTATCTGTACCAACCTGATTTCATCAGCCATTTCTTAGGTTGTTTGGGTAGTTCACTAGTGGCCAATGTATATGCTGGTTCTTGATACGGAGCGGAGGCGAACAATGCAATCCTTCTGAAATGTTCATCCATGTTCGCACCCTCTAGTTTGGGTATATTAAATGACACAGGTTCTGTGATCTTTGTAGTCTTACCCAGAAGGCCATGTTTATCTAAATACTGTTTTGATAGTTCTATTAACTCTAGCTGTTCATCTGTTGGCTTATTGTTCTTCTTTGATGGGAAGATTTTCTTATCTAGCGCCTTTGAAAGGTATTGGATACCAACTGGATTCATTCTTGGCGTCTCCTTGAACGTAGATTGGTAGCGCTGTATCAGCAACCGGCAATTCCTACCATTATACCTCTGTTGTCTAAGACAAAGCATGATGAGGAGTTAACGGCGGATTTGTAATCTATGGCACGAAAACGGCTAATCTTGCAAGCTTTGAGATGCTAAGGAGAGTTGGTGTTGTAGCGGTGCTAGCTGACAGTGGAACCAACGAGGAAAAATGGAATTCGTGGCGATAACGAAGCTGTTTCCAAAGTGTTTTATATTAAATCATTTTCTAATGTGTGATTTTTTCTTTGTAATTAGAGCAGATTGACGGTTAGGGACACACTTTGTTTACACTTACTGATAACAACGGCAGAGGGTGTTTTGGGCTGGTTTCTCTTTCAACGGGCGCGGTAGTATTGGTTGCTCATATATATTATGCCTACTCTAGCAAACATCTCCTCCCAATCCACTTCGATAGTTACTTTCAAGCAGGTAATCTCTTTGGGATAGCGCATTGCACAACTGTCACTGCGCCGGTGTAATTTGGCTGTAAGCTTGTGCAGTTTCGCGCATTTTGCAATTTCGAAAAATGCCAGATTTGAAGTAATTGGGAAAAGCAGCATAGGGAACACCATCAGTAGCACCGAACATAATCATACAAAAATGGGTGAAACTCACGGTCTAACCGGCTCTCAAGTATGTTTGCCAATTGCGATTTGCAATGTGATGAGAATTGGGCTCTAGGTACTCAGTTTTTCTTTGGTAAACTGAGTATTTTTCGAGTCCTTTATCAGTGTCCCCTTGTGAAACTCATATCGCATTAAAATTTAGGAATTGAGAGTACTAACTATTAACAAAAGGTCGCTGATGAATTGAAAAAGATGCAAGCCTTCATCCAGAAGGAAGCTGAAGAAAAGGCCAAAGAAATTAGAATCAAAGTGAGTTATCAATGTCAATTTTCAATTGGTCAAGAACGTTTATACTAACAAATCTCGCTCAAGGCCGATGAAGAATATGAAATCGAAAAAGCCAATGTCGTTCGTTCAGAAGTCGCTACCATCGACGCTCAATACTCTGAAAAGGAAAAGAAGGCCAAATTGGACCAACAAACTCAAAAATCCACCATTGCTAACAAGACTAGATTAAAAGTTCTTGCTGCTAGAGAAGGTATCCTTGATGATATCTTCGAAAAGGCCAAGGAAGAACTACAATTAGTTAGCAAAGACAGTAAGAAATATAAAGTCGTTCTGGAAAGCTTGATTGAAGAAGGTCTATATTCCCTATACGAACCAAAAGTTACTATTAAAGTTAAGAAATCAGACGTTAAAGTCGCCCAAGAAGCTATTGAACAAGCTGCCAAAAATTTTGAAGAAAAGGCCAAATTCCCTGTCGAAGTTTCTGTTGATGAAGAAACCTTCTTGAACGATGACACTGCTGGTGGTGTTGTCCTTGTGAACGGTAGTGGTAAGATTGAAGTTGACAACACTTTAGAAGAAAGATTGAAATTATTGTCCGAAGAATCATTACCAGCCATTAGATCAACTGTCTTTGGTCCTTCAAAATCTAGAAAATTCTTTGATTAAAGAGGTTGGCTGGTGTCTGTCATTGAAGTTTCCTTTACTTCTCCCAACTTTCTTTTTATGTCCTTTATTTTTTTTACACACGTTACAATAGATGATTTTCAAATTCACTTTGGGAATGTAGTAAAGTTTAGAGTTGGTTATATCTCTGTGTCCCGTACCACGCCTGTATCAAAAAAATTCGAACTTCACAAAGCTAGTGTGATGCGTATGAAAGTGGCGTATTACGTTAATAGTGGCTGCATTTTTCCCCACCAAGTCCCTTTCTTCGCTATACATCCGATAGACCAATAGAAGAAGTGTTTTACCCTAGACCTCAAATCCTATCTAGATTGCTCAATCACATACTTGCCCTCCTTTATCAAGAAAAAGATCCACAAACTGAAAAAGCCAACTTCCGTGTTTCCAAATTAATGTTTAGACCCATATCACTAAGACCAATTGGCCTTAGTAGACTCCTCAATGCCAAATCCAGAATTCTCTCTCCCAGATCCTACCTACACAACACCACAAAAAATACCATACCCACCCCAAAACTAATAGGTTCTTCTTCATCTACCACAAATGATCCTAATGAAAATATAACGCCAGATTTAACCAAGGTTGTCAAGCCTATCAAGCCTAGTGACTCTTATGTGAGCTGCACCATATTAGATGAACATGGTAATGTCACCGCAGTATCCAAGCATTTTCCCAAGATGAAGTTTCTTCAGGATCATGGGCTTTATCCAAGAGACTTGAGAAAGATTGATACTTCGGCTATCGATGTCATTCCATCTGTTGTGATCCGTGATAATGGGTTACTAGTCAATTTACTACATATAAAGGCACTAGTCGAGGCTAACAAGGTTATGATCTTTGATACGAGTAATCCATCTGCTGCTTCGAAATTGGGGTTGTTCGTTTATGATCTAGAAAACAAACTGAAAGCAACCAGTCATGGTTGGATCCAACAATATGAACACAAAGCCCTGGAATCGATTCTAATCAATGTTATGACGATCCTTGAAACTGAACTACAGCATCATTTGGAAGTTTGTGGGATTATTTTGGCTGAATTAGAAGATCAAATTGATCGTGATAAATTAAGAGACCTATTGATCAAATCAAAAGCGCTATCCGCATTTTATCAAAAGGCGCTGTTGATTAGAAATGTTCTTGATGAACTATTGGATAATGATGATGATTTATTGGGGATGTACTTGACGGATAAACATCAAGATTCAACCGTCGTTGGTTCTCAAAATGTTGATAATGCTACAGAGCAGGAACCACGTACTGATTTCGGTGAAGTTGAGATGTTACTGGAGGCTTATTATAAACAATGTGATGAATTTGTGCAACAAGCTGAGTCCTTGATCAGTGATATTAAATCCACCGAAGAGATTGTTAACATTATTTTAGATGCTAATAGAAACTCTTTAATGTTGTTTGAATTGAAGGTCACCATTTACACATTGGGATTCACGGTTGCCACATTGTTACCTGCTTTCTATGGTATGAACTTGAAGAATTTCATTGAAGATTCCAGTTTTGGATTCGCAGGTGTTATGATAGTGTCAATGTTCATTGGATTTTTAGTAACTTCAGCTAATTTCAAGACTTTGAAGACAGTGCAGAAATTGACATTAATGACATCAAGTTCATTTTCCAAGAAAAAACATTTAGGACAAGGAAACATTGCAAAACCACCATTTTGGGCCAGATTTAAAAAGTCCTCAAAGAGGAAAAGTGTACTTCAGGACCAAGGACAGAGAGACGTTGTTTGGAAATGGTTGGTAGATGAAAAGAAGAAATGAGTATACGTATTGCTTGTATATAGAGCTGCATAACGAATTGAAATGACTTTAACTAATAGTTTTATTCGACATTGTAGAAGACAGGCTCATTGTTCACTTGCAACTGTCAATCAAATAGATGCAATAGATAGGGCTCTCTATGATCACCTACGCTACAGAGGGAACATATATTCCCCATAATTGTAAGTAGTAATTCCGAGAGGAATTCCATCGCCCAAATCATGATCTAATTGTAGAGCCAGCTGAACTGCTAAAACACCTAATTATAAAAGCAATTAAGATTTCACCCTACCAGCGACCTAACTATATATATATATAGGCCAAATTTTGGACAATGCGCGGCTAATATCGAAAATTATGCTGTTATAATTCATAATATGTATCTAATATTAATATTCTAGTGATTAATTAAATATTATTATAATTGAAAATTTTGGGATGGGCAACCACCATTTCTGTATTCTAAATTCAAAATGGACCAACTATTAAATTACTAAAATTTTCAAAATGGATTTATGGGTTAACTAAGGCCATATTAATTATCTGATGTATCCACTCATTCGAACCATCTCTTCAAACAATACAACTTCCATTTCACTTACCTATATTTTTACGAATTTCAATATAAGTGAACGTTCCCGCTTATAACCCAGGTTATGCGAGAGAACCTAAAAAATAAACGGGTCGTAGTTGTGGTCACTAGGACAACGAGGAAATGAATTTGTAGTTCATCAAGGTTATATAAAAGACAAGGAATCGATTGTCGCTTACCACTGTCACAAAAATTCCCATAGTTCTTCGCTAATCGACAATACCACAACTCTGCGTCTGTGTTTGCCTCTGTATAAAATGAAGGTGTGATTATGGTGATCCCCGAATCGAAGCCCTGGCCCCACGCTCGACGCTAAACCCTGTCAGATAAATTACTAGCGTTGCCAATCAAGCCTAGCGGTACGGCCACAGGCAGAAGCTTCAAATCCCACAGGGGAAAGGGCCTCGCCCAGCGATAAGCTCTCCGACCAACATTCCCCTCTAGGGCTACTATCACAAAGGCAGTAGCACTCGCAGCAGAAACCAGCAGAGACTAGCAGAAGTCAGCAGTGGCCAACAGGAGCCAATAACTATCACAATCTCTCGAGCATTATGTCACCCTGTACCGCGTGCAATAATGTAGTGGCCGCAATTTTCATTGAGAACCTCCCAATTCGATTAATTGTGTCTCGATCTAAGATTGACGATCTGCAAGTTGCAACTACTTCCGCTCGCCAAAAGTGAAAGGGAAAAAAACTGAAATTTCCATTCCTTCCTCAATTCCTCCACAAAGCATCACCACATTCACCCTCACAACCTGCCGCCAGCGCTATCAACACACAGCGCTCTGCAACCACATACTCTTCATCTCTTGGTTTAAAAGCTGGTCTTTTTCTTTTTTTGCTCTGTTTTTCCTACTTTGCCAAAAATCATAAACCATGTCTGATGATCCTGTCGTCGACAGTGCCATGGACTCTCACTCCTCCACTGACGCCAGCAGTGTGTCTAACGGTTACACCAACGGCTCTGATCTGAAATGGTCACCTTTGCCAATGCTGGCCCATGGTAAGATTATCAAATCATTCACCCCATTAGATAAATTCCCTTCGCTGAAACTATCTGCTTTTTATAAAAATTTGTACTACGGTGATGAAGTGTTCTTGTTCGAAACCAACAATGAGAACTGGGCTCGTGGTTACTTGATCGTGCAACCTTTACCATCAGATTTCATTGCCAAGCAGGCTGATCTGGACAAATTGCCAGAATTGACCATCAACGTCGTTATTGTGCCATTATCACATGTTCACATTAACGATAGGCTACCAATGACTTCCAATTTCGCACCTCCTTCACAAAGCGATTTTGACCAAGGTATCACTAATCATACAATCCCTTCAATTCAAGA
The DNA here is from genome assembly GCA_030557705.1 of Taiozyma odintsovae. NCBI lineage: Eukaryota > Fungi > Ascomycota > Saccharomycetes > Phaffomycetales > Wickerhamomycetaceae > Taiozyma > Taiozyma odintsovae. The sequence goes on from JANIVH010000017.1 coordinate 88,843, forward strand.
ATTACAACTTTCAAACTCAAAGGCTAGAAATGGTGACTTGATCGATGAGAGTATTAATGTGAAGTTGAAACCTCCATTACCTTTGGTTCGTCTTGAATCTAATGATCTACTAGATGAAACAATGCCATCTTTGAGTCAATTGGCTTCCCATATCTTCTCTATGTATTCTGTTGCCGAATATAACTTATTTGAAAAACTTTACAAACTGTTTGACGAATTGAATGATATTAGAATTAAGCTACACCAGAATCTAATGACCAAAAATGAAAAAGCTGCAGCTAAAAAACAAATCTCACTACTGTTTGCAAACATTTCCAAACTTTTGTCTTCAAAGGGTATTGACAAATTTAGAGCTTCTAACAACACTGCTAAATTGAAATCTGATCCATCTGGGTTTGAATCCATTAGTGCTCGTGATATCCATACAGGTGAACTATACAATGCTTGGGAGTCAGATTTACGCAAACAGCCAATTCCAAAACTGATCGCTGCTAACCAGCTGTCAGCTGCATTAGCTCCAAATTTCCCTGTGACGAACAATTTGGAAGAGGAGTTACAACCAGCGAAAACTTCCAAATTTGATAGAGTTATTCCATCCCAGATCTTGGTCGATTTTAAAGACGTTAGTGGTACTTCGAAATTGAATCCACAAGGTTTTACTGGTATGACGGCTTACTTGTATTTGAGAAGTGCTAAGAAGAGATTAACTGAAGCATTTGCCATTCACATCAAATCCAACGATTTTTCATTAGACAAAATCTCTGCTGCTCTGTTTAGAAACATTCCAGGTACAGAGATCGACAATGGCCGTATCTACTTGGTTGTTATCATCACTGAAGAGATCATTGTTGGCAACTCCAAATCGTTGCAATCGGTTAACAAGATTAGAAAAGGTCTGGCAGCTGGTGTCACTGATATTTCTAGAATCTTTTCACGTCATCAAGGTCATTTGACCTCAGGTCAATCACATCAATTTACAATCAAGTTATTTGGTTCTTATGTTAGCAAGACTGATAACACTATTTTGGACCCGGCGAACATGAATTTCGGTTGGGGTGAACTGATCGACCGTATCATTTCTGGCTCAAACAAAGGTGTTGCCGTGAATCCAAGAGCAGAAAGAGTGGTCGTTTCCATTAAGGAGTTTAAGGATGATTTGAGTAATGTTGCGAATGATTTTGATGCTAATTTGAAAACTCCAATATATCAAATCAGAACCAACTTTTTCGATCCATTGGTTAAAGCTTACGATAGAATCTATCTAAGTTTGGGAAAAGTCAATCTGTTCAACAACTCAGCTCCATTTCCTGGCGATTTGGTCTCCATCCAATTGATCAATGATAATCCAAACTCGAAGATTGCCATCTCCAAAGCCACTAATGAGATTCCTGGTAACACTTGGAACTTCACCTCGGTCAGATCAAATGAAGTCATTGGTGAAACTATCAAGATCAGTAACATTGAAAAAATTGGTGACAATGAGAATCTAACTTTGAAATTGTTTGTCAATTACCAATTAAAAGGTTCTGCTCAATTGATTATCAGCAACAAAGGTCAAATCTTTGAGTACAATAAAAATAAACTAGTTAATTTGGTATCTGAAAAGGGTGAACCTGAATGTTCTGTTGAAGTCACTACAACTTACATTGGTAAAACTTACAACATTGAGTCATCTTTCCAACATGTGTTGAACTGGAGAAGATTGTACTCATTACCTGAGCATGAAGACCGTTTGATTGAAACATTGAAGGTGTTGAATCAAACCACATTACAACAATCAATCAAGATGTTCAAAGAGTTGTTAAACGAATTGCTGAAAATCTTTGATACTTCCATCAAGTTGAATTTGACCAAGTTGAAGAACGCCTCATTCTACTCATTCATCCATCTATTGGACGTTGTCATCGCTAGACAAGAGCAGTACACCTATTTGTTTTACGATTACGTTAAGGAATTGGAATCAATCATTAGTTCACCAAACCATTCAATCCCATCTGCTGGTACCGATTTGCTATTCATGACTGCCATCTACTTCGGTAAGGCCGAGACTGAATGGAAATTCGTTGGTCGTACCTTATGTCGCATCTTGCCAATCTTGGTGAAGATCTCCATTATAGTTGTGAATAAAAACGATTTGAAAGAGTACAAGTCAGCCTGGAAGGCCCTTGCTCAGACTTTTGTTAGTTTCTTAAAGTTGAGAGTTGACTCAATGATTCCTGATCAATTATTGGTTTTACAGTACTCTGATTTGGTTTTGGAACATCTAAGAGAAGTGTTTGAAGATTCTGAAATCATCGACTATGCCATCACTTTGATCAGTGCTGTCGATAAGAGAGGCTTGGGCTTTAGTGCTTCAATGACTCAGGCTGCCAATGCTGGTCCTTCTTCAAACTCAAAGGAGTCAAAGATCTTCATTACCAAGATGTTGTTGATTCGTCGTTTGTTGAATGGGTTTATCTTCGCCAATGAAAAGATGCCTGAATATACTCATAAATTCTTCTTTCATTCCATCAACTGGGCCATTGAAGCTTACGACGAGACTGCTGGTAGTGCTGACCTGGACTGTTTGAGATTGGCTAACTCCGTGCTGGTCTCATCTTGTAACCTGTCATGGAACATCATCATTGAAAACAAAGAAGCATTGGCTATCTTACCAAGAGACATGTCAAGATTATTATTGAAAGTAGCCAAGCTGTTTGTTAAGATTCATCAGCATGCGAGAAACAATTCAATGTTTGAAACAAAGAGAACATATACTCAGTTGTTCCCTAACCAACATCCATTCCCTGAGCTGATTATTGATTCCATCATCAACGATGTTAGTGTTGTTGAGATTTTGGTTGAGTTAGCTGTTATTTATTCATTTATCACCAAGATTTCTAAGAATATTGCTTCCTACTCTCAAGGTTTCATCTCCATCATTGAGGAGTCTGTTAATGATTCCTTGTCCAACTCTTCGCCAAACTTTGTTAGAGAATTCTCCAAGGAGGACTTATATGCTATCATCCAAACCAACAGATTGTTGATTCAAGGTAAGTTCTTCCCATCAGAGAAATGGATCTCTATGTATGCATTGTTCATCGAAGCTGCCACCACTGCATCAGAATTGATCAAGTTCATCTTGATCAGAGATCATATTCCTGCCGCTGCTGATTCCGATGTCTTCGATAGATCACTATGGTCCAGATACTTGAAGTCCATCTTGGCCACTGCTGGTTCCATGCCTGCTTCTATTTGTCATTTGGCCGAAGTCCCAAGAAAGACATCATGGAAGATAACTAATGATGTTAGAGCTAGATGTGCCAACATCTTGAGTCAAACATGGGACTGTTTAGGTTGGGATTCACTAAAAAGAGACTTTATTAGATTTCAAGTTAAGAGAAACTCAGGTTATCATGCCGAATTTATCCAAGAGGACTATGGTATCTTGGAAGAATTGGTTGTGTTCTGTTTGCAAAGAAACGCCTTATGCCAAGTTGTTGGTGTTAGAATCCTTTGGACTATAATGATTGCTGAATTGTTGGTGCAAGAAACTAGTGAAGAACCTGTTTCAAACAAATTATTGGAAGTCGAAAAGGGTCTTCTAGTTGGGTTGGACAAATTCTTCAAGTCAGGTAGATACATTCCAGGGCTATACGAGCAAAGAAATTTCATCAAGAGACTGAAGATGGTTGTCAGATTGGATCCAGAAGATGAATCATTCTCCGATGTTTACAACTTTATTCAAAACTTGTCTGAATTCTTGGAAGTTCAAAATGGTCTATGCTCTGTTCCAAATGGTGAAGAATTTGATGATGAAAGAACATTCCATCAATTGGATATCTTGAGACAATTGATGCGTGTCAACAACTCTAAGAAATTCAATGCCTCTTTAGATGACTTGTATGAGATCAATTTAAAGAAAGGTAACCATGTTCAAGCTGCTCTGTGTCTGGAACTGATGGCTTCAACTTATGACTGGTCAGTGGAAGAGATGTTACCAATTTCTATCAAACCAAAATTCCCAACTCAATCTGCATTTGAAAGAAAGGAAGCTTTGTATAAGCAAATTGCTGATGAATTAATTCAAGGTAACAAATTAGAAAAGGCTGTTTCAATTTACAAAGAATTGGCAGAGGCATATGATAAGATCAATTTTGATCTGAAAGGTTTGAGTTTCGTTCATGAGAGACTGTCAGACTTATACATCAGATTGAATTCATTAGATAGAGAAACTCCAACCTACTACAAGGTTTCATTCATTGGTATTGGTTTCCCAAAGACTGTGAGATCAAGAAGTTTCATTTATGAAGGTTTACCATTCGAGCACATCAACTCCATTCATAACAGATTGTTGAGATTACACACTGGTGCTAAGATCATTGGTGATGATGAAGCTGCTATTGCCATTAAGAATCCACCTCCAGGTAAGTTCTTACACATTGTCACAGTTAAACCACAGACTGACTTCACTCAAAACCATGGTAATTTATCAAGTGCTGCCAGAATATACATGCAAAACAAGGACTTGAAATTTTTCACAACTTCAAGAAGATTACAAAAATCCACCTCTGTGTTGAACTTATGGGTTGAAGAAACCACATATGAAACTCATAACAGTTTCCCAACATTGATGAATAGATCCGAAGTTGCCAATGTTAAAATTGTGAAATTATCACCAATTCAAAACGCCTTGAGAACTTTGACCACAAAGACCAATGATTTGGTAAATGCTGAATCATCTGCCCAAAAGGCCATCAATGCTAATTACATCAACTCTTCCAGTTTCAATGAACTCTCTAGAAACTTGTCAGGTACCGTTGATTCTCCAGTGAACGGTGGTATTGGTCAATACAAAGAATTTTTGGCTTCCCCACCTGATCCAGAAGATGAAGAAGCCGTCAATGAGCATGCTTTGTTGAGAAATGCCTTTGAAAACTTAACCATCTGTATCTTCCGTTGTTTGATCGTGCATGGTAAGATGGTTCCTCATCAATTGAGAGATTCACACTTGGCAATGTTGAAATTGTTTGAAAAGAACTTTGCTAATGAAATTCAAAGAACCGGTTTGATCATTCAAGACTTGGAGGACTCAATGCCATCAGGTACATCATCACCTTCTTTGTCGAAGGTCCCATCATTATCAACCATCAACACCACAACTAATGGCAGTTCTGCTGCTCGTGTCGTTTCATCATCTATTGGTGGTCCAGGTTTGTCCAGAGTTGATACTAGAACTTCCGAATCAAGTTCAAGAATTTCTTTAACTACAAACACAACCTCAACTACCTCAGGTAGTGGTGGTACCGGTAAGAGAAGATTCTTGTTGAATTGGAGACAATCAAGAGCCCCAGGTACTGACTAGGGGTTTTCAAAAGTTGTTAGATATTTATACAGTAGAGGTTTAATTAGGTTGATTTGTTGTTATGTGTTTTTCCGTTTTGAATTAATAGCTATCTTCATGATTTTGTAGAGAGATTTATCTGGTGGCTGATAGAGTTGGTAATTATTGTAAGGATTTTTCTGCTTGCGTCGATGTATCTCTACGAGTCTGAAGGGATCGGCTGCTGGTTCTTATGGGCGTTTGGGCACCATAATGGAAGCTTGAAACAAGCACAGGTTCATCCTGGGTATTGTTAGGAGAAACACCCCACAACTCAGGGGCTAAAAACCAAGAAGCAGCCATATGCAAGAACTGACAGGTACGACAATAAAGGTCGAAAGTGGCCTTTGTTTGAAAAGCTTTCAACTTACAAAAAACAGTAGAAGAATTTTGTCCAAATAGAAGTGCTAGATCACTCCTTGTCAATGGGCTACTAACCTTTACATATAACCAAACAGTGCCGACTTTTACCTCACGTTCATAGCCCTTTGCAACTTTGACGCATCAATTATGCGCTCCAACGTCTTAATATTAAGTGGTGTCAGGATGTTTTACTAATCCGAGATTTTTTCGAAAATTTATGAATCGAATTTTTTTGGTGGATCAATTCCGCTGTTTCTTTACTAAAACAAGTCTCCACAAATTAGCCCAACTCCTTACAATGTTCAGATTAGCTGCCCGTTCCGCCACCTTATCTCTAAGAGCCTCTACCAGAGCTACTTTCCAAGCTCCAGCTTTCACTCGTTTCTACTCAGCCAATGCCCTATCAGCTCAAGAAATCACCCGTCGTATCGCAGAAGCTAACAACCATTTGATCAAATCTGACACTGAAATCAAACCAGAAACCACTTTAATTCAAGATCTAGGTCTAGATTCCCTTGATGCCACTGAATTCTTAGTCAATGTTGAAAACGAATTCGATTTACAATTAAGTGACGAAGACTCTGAAAAGGTTAAGACCATTGGTGAAATTGTTGAATTGATTTCTAACAACCCACAAGCCAGTTAAGTAACCCACTGCTAATTGCTTTGTACTGACCAGTTGGTTGCTCTAATTAACGTTTATGGCCTTTTGATACTCCCATTTATTACGTTTGGTTTCTATGAAATTAAGGGAGGGAACGTTCTGTATATACATCAGTTCTCCTTAATAAACCAAGTCTTTAGAGCGATGTAGAGAAAAGAAACCTTAATTCGAGTGAGTAGATAGTAAAGCTTCTGAATATCGAGCAACAATGTCTCTTAGGGTACCTCAAATTTACCGTATATGTGGGAAGTTTTCCCTAAATTGTGTCCCAGTATCCGAGATTTGTTGTAACTACAGAGTAACCCTTGTAGGTTTTCCAATAGAAAGACTTTGATGGTATTTAATTAGAGGAATAGAGAAACAGGGAAAGAAATGAAAGGAAGGGACAGAAAAAGAAGAAAGCAGGGAAGAGAACAACAGTTTCTATATATATATAGAAACTATGCACTTGGAGCTCTCTTCAGTGCGCTATGTAGATATTGGTAAGGTACAAATTAATTAGCCTATATATAAGTTGTGCACCGCTTATTAATATGTTACATAATCCCGGGACTTAAACAAGGGGAAGGGCCACAAGGGAAATTTTAGAAATAATAAATGAATAGTAGAAACGAGACACATAACGAAAACACTTTCCCACCACAAAATGTCACACAACGACGCGACCGCAGCTGCCGATATCACAGAGAAACCATCCTCTCCACATGCAGAAGACCTGGTTAGCCACTCAGAAGCTGAAGACACTGAACCTGAAGAACAAGAAGTGCATCCACGGCCAGATCAAGACCAACAGCAGGGCTTTCAGATCGTGCCAGATTTAAACCCAGACCAGATAGACGCTGATTCTGATTTGACTACAGATCTCCCTGATGATACTGAGTACATTGACTTGATCCACTTAAAAATTAGATCTATGGAGGACTTGGACCTTGAACGTTTCACTAAGTTGAAGACATTAACATTAAGAGATAACTTGCTTGATTCCATGAGTGAGATCAAATACGTCAGTGATCAACTAGAAGAATTGGACCTATATGATAATAGAATCAAACATATTTCATCCCATTTGAACGAAAAGACAAAGTTGGTGAATTTGGATTTATCATTCAATAAGATCCGTAATATTAAGAACATTGAAAACTTGATCAATTTGAAGAACTTGTACTTCGTACAGAATAAGATTACTGAGATTAAAAACTTGGATAATTTTACACAGTTGACAAATTTAGAGCTGGGTGGTAATAGAATTTTAAAGATTGAAAACTTAGATAAATTGACCAATTTAAAACAATTATGGTTAGGTAAGAATAGAATTAGTAAATTGGAAGGTTTAGATAAATTACAAAACTTGAAGATCTTATCCATTCAATCAAACAGAATTACAAAACTGGAGAATCTTGATAAGTTAACCAATTTGGAAGAATTGTACATTTCACATAATGGGATCAATAAGATTGAAGGTTTAGAAAACAATTTGAAATTGAACACCATTGATATCACTTCCAATAGAATAAGCAAACTGGAAAACTTGTCACACTTGAAAGAATTGACTGATCTATGGGCGTCCTATAATCAATTCTCATCTTTTGAAGACGTTGAATCAGAACTAAAAGACTTGAAAGAGTTAGACACAGTCTACTTCGAAGGTAACCCATTGCAATTACAAAATGTCACTTCATACAGAAGAAAACTAATAATGTTCCTACCACAAGTGAATAAAGTCGATGCTACTTATGTCAGATAAATCATAAAGAGAGACAGACGAAGAAGATCATACGCGCATCTAAGACTCCCTAACTACAGTAGTGTTAAAGTTTAAACTATGAACATGAATAATTATTCCTCACGGAATTCCACACCTTGCATTCTACCGTAATTATCAGTATATAAGTAATCTCTAGCAACTGCAACATTTCTATTGAAAACCGATCTTGTGTCTAACAATTCTGGACCTAATTCATCGATTTTAGTGACACCTAATAATCTCATATTCATCTCTAATTCATCTTTTAACAATTGAATGGCTTTTCTAACACCATTCTCACCATATGACGAGTTAGCATAAAGGAAAGGTCTACCTAACCCAACACCTTTAGCACCTAGACATAGGGCTTTCAGTATATCAGTACCACGACGAACACCACCATCAACAAATATATCAATTTTCTTATCTAAACCCTTTTCACGTAGAATTGGCATGACTTCAGCTAAAACTTCAACTGGTGCTCTAGCGAAATCTAATTGTCTACCACCATGATTTGATAACACAACACCTTGAACACCATGTTCGATTGCTAAGAACACGTCTTCTTTTCTCTGAACACCTTTGATCACAATCGGTAATTTGGTGATGGTCTTAATATGATCAATGTCCTTCCAGTTCAATGATGGGTCAATGAATGACGATAGGGCCTTTGAGGCACCTTGTGATCTATCAATTTCTGTATCATCTTGGTTTTGTGATTGCATATCTGAATCAGCTTCGAATTTCATCTTCATATCTTTCTCTCTTCTACCTAAGGATGGTGCATCTACTGTGATAAATAAACCTTTAACACCACGTTCTTCGACATGTTTAATGGTACGTTCAGTTAAAGCACGATCAGAGTTGACATACAACTGATACCATTGTTGCTGTTCAGGCTTGACTCGAGCATCAGCAATCTCATCAAATGAACATGATGCTAATGTAGAGATCATTTGTACAGTGTCTTCTTTACCGGCACCTCTAGCGATTGATACTTCACCTTCTGGATGACCCAATTTAGCTAAAGCAGTAGCGGAAACATAGAATGGAACAGAGGTTTTATTACCAAAGAATTCAGTTTCTGTGCTCACTTTTGAAACGTCAACTAGGATCTTTGGATTGAAAAAAATACGATGATATGCATTGTGGTTTTCTCTCAGTGTGATTTCATCGTCAGCTGCTGAACAATAGTATGCTAGTGCAGCAGGTGGTAAAATTTGTCTAGCCACAGTTTCGAAATCATGAATATTAATGATTTGTGATAATGGTGGTTTTCTCTCCACTAATTCTAATCTTTCTAATTCTTCTGCTGTAACTTCTTCTTCGACTTGTTCAAATTCACCAACAAGTTCACCTAAGAACGCTTCTGGTGGTAGGAACTTATCGAGGGCATCTGGAGGATGAATAGGTACAAAGACTTTCGTTGCATCTTTACCAGCGTATTTTAGTAGGACTTTTTGACCACCTGGATGGTTTGTTAAGAAATTTGTTAAATCGTAAACTTTGCCATTGATAACGACCCATAAATCTTCTCTAGTATTGTGTTGGGAGACGTTCTCCGGTGTGAGTTCAGGTAGTGTCTTTCTAACACCCGTATCAGCATGGATAGTACCGTTATGTAGCTCATAATATGCAAAGAGTGATACTGCAGTTGTCGCAAGTGATGTAAGCAGCAGTTTGGATCTTTGTTGTTGAGCAGTTCTAGAAACTGTGGAGTTGAATCTTTTAAAAGATCTAGACCATTTGGTCTTTGTTAAGGACTGTCTCAGTCTCTTACTGGCGACTGATTGGAACATGATTGACCTCTAGTGGTGATTGCTATGGATCCTCGTCCACTGCGAGAAATTCTAATTCGAGAATTCGGCGGTTATTTATAGCTTGCGACGGATTTCAAAGATCATGTATCTGATTACGTAAATTTGTGGAGACAATAGAATTATAGTTCCCCCACTAAAATCTCGAGAAATAATTATCGAGAACTGGGTTAAGTCCATGATAGAAAGAGACAACCAATAAATGGTCTGAGATATGAAGGCGATATAATACAGCAAGAAGGAGAGCTACCACTGGCTCTTTCACTTCCTCTTTCTTAGCACAAGACTTCTCAATGGTGAACTATGCTTTAAGCGGAAAGATCATCCAATCAGGCCCCCGAGATTTCTAATTTTCACAACTGTTAAAGCCGAGATGCGTGAGTATTTAGTCTGTGTTCTGCTCAAATATTGAAATATTCTAACTTATTAATGAGCTTACTTGATCACTCTTTTCAACAGTTTCCCTCTAACTCTGGCTCCCCACGCTTCCTGGTATCTCTTCTGTCTGCCTGTGCGTTCTTGCGGGGGAACAATTCTCCGGAGAACCGCCAAAAAAGTCAAATTTCCCTTTTTAATGTGTATTTACCCGTAAATCTGCCAGGGATCACCAGTGGCTCGTAACCTTTCCCAATATGTAATTGAAGCTGGCAAAAAAAAAGAGCACCAACACATCCGGACACCATATAGATAAAAATTATTTGAAGTGTACACTATACATAAATTTGTTAGTGGATATCACTGTTACTGGATTAACTGACTCCAATCCCAGTCTCATGAGTCAAAACTGGACACGAGGATCACGGTGCAATGTGGATAACTGCAGGACGCACTATTATAAGATCATAGATGGTCAGAGGGTTTGTCAATACGGGCATGTTTATGAAGGTCATATTGAATTCAATGACGATGAGGATGAGAACTTTGTTGTCACGAGGAGGTTGACCATCCCTGGTCAATCACAAGGTGTCTCTCAAGGCTCGCAAATCAATCCTACACTGAAACATGATGAGAGTAAGAGAAGGTTGTATGGTTATGCCGGTAGAGAGTTATACTTCAAGTGTTTCCAGTGTATTTTAAGGTCTCAGGTGAAGACTATAATGAAAGATTCCTTTCTCCCAGGTGTTCTAGAGACCACGGTAAAGCGATTTTGGGTTGAATACCTTACCTGTGCCCTTGATGAGAACTTATCCAGTGAGAGAAATGGTGATAATAGTGAAGCCTATGATACCACTGAGAATTATGATTCATTAACAGCTACTGATGGATCTGAAATCAACTATAGATTCAACAAAATTCCACCATTGATTGACACACTAGCGATTATTTATATCAGTTTTAGATATCTTTCCTTGCCGCTGTACACTAATGACTTAGTATTATGGGCCACCGTTAGTAAAATTCCATATATGAAAGCAGGTTATGAAGTGCCCAAGAAACTAAGACAAAGATTATCAACCATCTTGCTATCAAAGATGGAACCAAAGAGACCTCCGATCAAAGGTGAATTAGACCTTGCTATTATCAGAATTGTCACTAAGATAGGGTTAACTAATACACTGCCGTTCAATTATCATCCGTTATTAATGAAGTTGACGAATGAATTGATCTTACCACCAAGAGTTTATCAAGCTACAAAAAATTTGATCCAATACCTTAAGATTGACTTCAAATTCCCAAAGTTTGTTGGGAATTCGTATACAAAGTTGAATCCCGGTGGTTTTATGAAAGCGATCTGTAATTTCCCAGAATTGGTCCTGGTTTCATGTTTGATCATCACCACCAAATTATTTTTCTTAAAACCTAGTTGGATCTCCAAGAAAGTTGCCCCAGATTGGAACCACTGGAAGCAAATTTTGCAAAGTTTATCAATGAATAGAGATGAAAACCGAAATTTCAATAGTTTATTGACATCATTAATAACTTCAGACAAGGCTGATTCTGAACTCCTTGAATGGGACGATACAAAATCTGAGAAATACTTAGATTGGTTCGAAGGTATTTTCATTGATAAGAAAACTTTACAAGATCCAGAGTATTCGGTGCCCTTGAAGAGACTACATAAGATCTTTGATTTGGAAGAACGGGAAACCTCACAGGAGATCACTGAAGAACTACACAACATAGAGACAGCATATCAACAATTATTTGAGAAACAGATGAGCTTCAATGAACCGGAACCAAATCCATTGACTAAAGATGAACTATTACAAATCGAGGAAATCCTCGTGGAGAATCTGAATTTGAATTTTGGTGTCACAATACCACAACTAAAGAATTGTCTCCATGCCGTGGAGTCCCAACTCATGAAATCCTTATGAATAACGAAATATATAATAAATTAATTTAAAACAGCATTGCATCATTGAAATCAATTAAGTATAGTCGTACTATATAGTATCTACAACAATGTTAAGTTAAATAACGTACGCATCAATTCTCAATGAAGACGTTTCATTACATCCTCTGGCTAAAATGTGCGTAGCTATGAGAATCTATCTTTCAGACTTCTCCATTTCGAGCCTTTACTAGCCCTTGGAGTACTCTTTACCATTGGATTCAAGAAAGAACCATCTTCCCTATCGTTTGCCCTTTGGAATGTCATTCTCTCCGTCTGGATCGATGCAGCAGCTGCTGAGGCAAATGGTTGTTTCTGGAGGGATAAGTCCTTTGGAGGATTGACCCAACCACGTCTCTTTGGTTTTGGTTCAGGACCTAGTGGTGGGACACCAGTGAATCTAACTTTCTTAATCACCTTGTGAACCTCGGCAAGATCTTCAAGTGTCTCTTGGCTCTTCAACGATTTTGAATCTGGTGATGAGCTAGGTTCACTAGCAACAGATGACTCGGAGTTCGTCTCTCCTAGTTCTGGTGTATCTGAAGGTGACAACTCCGGGACATCGTCATCATCCTTATGAAGTGGCTTCACCGATGGCGATAGAACAACAGGCAGTGGTTCAGGGATTGATAAGTCTTCTTCATCTTCAAGTGTAGGTGACTCTTTTTTCAAGATTGAGGCAATTCGACCTTCTTCTGGTTTAGATGGGATTGGGGATGGGAACACGGACCGAGTTTCTGACGTAGTTGTGGTTTCATTACTTTTAGCAGGAGTGACGTCAATGGATGGAGTGGTGGTAAGTGTTTTTGACTTGGATTTAGTTGGAGTTGAGTGAACAGGATCAGCTAAAGTTATCTCTGCAATGTTTGGAAGATCAACATTTGTCTTGGCTCTCAAAGGTGATGGTGATCTAGATCTTGCCGCACCAGAGGGTTTGGCCCTGAGAAAGTTTTGTCTCTCTATGATAGATCTTCTATTGGCTTCACTGTTTTCATTCAGTGAAGAGTGTCTATCTTTTCTAAGGGCAGTGGCACCGGCAGCTGAAGCCAACAAAGCATTATTTCTTTCGTTGTTGGATGGTGATTGAGGGTTTTGTAATGAGCTTGAACGACGACGAGTAACCGTCTGTGGTGTCGGTGACTGCGATTTGGATGACCCCGGTGAATTGTTGTTGCTACTTGATAACTGCGCAGACTCTGCAGCTTTAGCCCTCTCTTGTCTTCTTAGCTGAGTTCTAATGTCAAATGCAGGGCTCGACATATAGACAGAAGCAGGACGACGAGTGACAGATGGTGAACGTGACACAGTTGGTGAAGTGTTTGGTTTCGAACCCTGTAATGAATTGGAACGTGATTGAGAATTGGATGAGTTGGAATTGGAGCGTTGTAATGATAGTGAGCTCGAGTTGGAGTTCATAGAAGCATTGCTACCGGAGCGACTTCTATTAATGCGTACAGAACCTGATCTCGACATGACTGGTGATTGTTTTGGTTCTGGTTTTTTCAATGGTGGTTCTTTGAATGCAATTGGCGCTTTCTTATCAGATGAAGCCCCATTGGTGCCATTGACTGACTCAACTTCTTTCGGTGGTGCCTTCATTGGTGTTGTCACTGAGGACGATCTTGATCTTGGAGCTGAAACTTCCGCTTTTCGGACGGCTTCCCAACCTTTAACAAATTCAGACAATGCGACAATCAACTTGGTTATCAATCCAAGATCGGAAAGTAATCCCTGTGAGAAATCACCTATTGTAGAATGACTCAGTTGATAAGTAGCACCTTTCTTTGTAGCATCTGCTAATTTGGCCAAGATCTCCTCATTATGATTTTCATTCTTGAAATATACCGAGCATTGTCTCAGTGCAACTTCTAGGTTATTCTGTTGTTGGGTCAACTTTGAAGATAGAAGCTTTGGGGCCACAGGTAGGTATAGTTCTCTACCAAATTTTCTTAGAATTGTATAAAAATCAGCGAGTCTGACATAGACTGCGAATATCCTGTGGTTTGTAAATGACCAAAATGGGAGTTTTTTAACTGTTCCATCGTTAGGTTTGGCCTTGTATGTGCTTAATGATCTCTCAAATTTCTTCAAGTCACCTAGAGCTCTTTGAATGGCCTCAATGAAGAAGAGTGATTTTTGGAATTGATAAGTCTCAATCTCTGATTCTTGTATGACATATTTAAACAACGATGTAATCTCAGATAGGTTGAGAATGTCCTTTAGCACTGAGGTTTCCAGAGGAGTAGAGACTGTGTTTGGGGATGGAATTCTATGAGCTTCCCTTTCTAATGTGGCTTGCTCCAGTTTCTTCTGATACATCGTTTGAGCATTCTCTAAAATACTTAGGAGGTCCAATAACAACTGTCTATAGTCAATACCAGGAGTTGTGTAATCAGCACTCGGATGATCAGTGTCTTTCAGTTGAAAATGCAATTCAGATATGTTCAATGGGAGTACCATTTTTTTGTTATCAGTCAATTTCTTCAAACTAGCAATAGACTGCAATTTCTTCGTTAAGCCCTGACTTAGGTTCAACAATGGACCTATAAGGGTCTCAATGTAATGTATCAGTGGTATTAGATTGGGAAAGTTTCTCACTTTGATCAACATGGCCTTGATATGCGTGGTCAGGAGCTCAATCTTCCAGATGGAGTACTGGAACTCGATGATTCTAGCATCGTATGAGTCCAAGTAGACGCCACCTCGTATCGAGACGGTGGATGCAGCAGCTGCAGCGGCGGCAGCGTTGCTCATGACGGTATGAGGCAAATGATGCTAGGTAATTGAGTCTCTTTAGGGGAGAATGCCAGTAGTTGACACGGTCTATATGATTGGGACTGCGATAAGATGGAACTGAATTTTATGACAGGTAACAACGGCCAAAAAGAAATGTGGTGAGAAAGAGGGCTATGTCCTGGGATATGTGGTCTGAGCGAGCTTCTTAGTGATAGCTTGGAGGTTGAGGTTGTGGGTAAACAGATGCTCTTTAGGGGGGTTTCTCCTATACGATTGTGTCTGTTCCCTGTTTTCGAATTCTCGGTTTTTCACTTCTTTTGCACCTTTTAATTGGGATTTAGCGTCAGATTGGCCACAAAGCAAAGCCAGGTTCTCCTGATCCTTGGTGGAGCATAGATCTGTTGAGTCGCTAGATCGCTGGACTGCAAGACCTTGAAGATTATCTCCCTTTTCTGGAACCTTGCTGGTCGATATTTTATTTGTGTGTGGACATTAGTCTATTCTTCGAGCACAGGGCTCTTACCCATAGATTATGTAATCAGATATGGATGATAACTACAACTTGATCTTCACAATTGCATATGTTTAATCGAGCCATGTAAGTGGCTATTATCACTTACTGCACCAGCTACTATCCTAGAGACTCTCAGTATTAGTATCGCCTCGAGATCGTTGAAGCAAGATGTACGACCATGCAGGCTGTACTGGAACCGGCAGTTGACAGTGATAAGAGGGTCCTGAACGCCATGATCTTTGTAGCGGCTCAATTTGGCGTTATCTATGTCTACGAATTTCTTTTAAGTGAAATGCTTCGTTCTCTCTTCTCGCTGCAACGCCTCTTTGGTGATAATCGAGAACGTTAATGCCTATTGACTACTACAATAGAAGCTAACGTTTCGGTAGACTCAGATTGTCGAATGACTTACGCTTCCGATTCTGCTTAGGGTCAGCTTTTCTCTTCTCATACAGTCAACCTACTCTCTCCCCAGCAGTTAGCGGTCAATGCTGTAGTGCATTGGGTTCTAATGTGTCAATATATCAAGTATAGGCAAGAGGCATTTAAGTAATTGGAGATTACGCAAACTAGTAACTGTGTCCTTATTGTATCCAGGGTACTTTAGGTCCAGATTCCCTTGACAGTATGCAGGAGTGCTAACCCCTATTGGAAAGCTCAAATGATAATTGATCTCAACTGGTAGACTTAGTGGCGTTGACCTTTGTAAAGTTAAAGCCGAAACCCCGAGCCGGACTAATTTGGATTCATGTACACAGAAATATTCAATCAAAAAAAAAAAAAAAAAAAAAAGAAAGCCATCGAGACCAAATCATCCTGTTGAATATACATCTTAACCGATATCTACAACCATGAGCATTGATTTAGGAGTCACAGCTGATTTCCATGTCCACTTACGTGAGGGTCCAATGATGGAGTTGATCACCCCAACTGTCCGTGATGGTGGTGTCTCCATCGCTTACATCATGCCAAACTTGGTCCCACCAATCACCACTATCGAAAGAGTCACCGAGTACAAGGCCAAATTGCAAGCCCTAGCCCCAAAGACCACCTTCTTAATGACATTCTACCTATCTAGAGAACTGACACCGGAGTTGATCCACGAAGCTGCGAAGATCAAGGCCATTGCCGGTGTCAAGTGTTATCCAGCTGGTGTCACTACAAACTCTTCTGCTGGTGTCGATCCTAATGACTTTTCGGACTTCTATCCTATCTTTCAGGCTTTAGAGGAAGAAGGTCTAGTGCTGAATTTACACGGTGAAAAACCATCTAGTGATAAAGTTGGTGAAGAGATCCATGTCTTGAACGCTGAAGAATCATTTTTACCTGCCTTGGCTAAACTACATAATGATTTCCCAAATTTGAAAATTGTCTTAGAACACTGCACCACTAAGGCTGCCATCGAAACCATTGACAAGATCAACGAGGGTAAGACTGCTCAAGATGACATCAAAGTTGCTGCTTCCATCACTGCCCATCATTTGTCCTTGACCGTTGATAATTGGGCTGGTAACCCAATTAACTTTTGTAAACCAGTTGCCAAATTACCACAGGATAAGAGGGCCCTTGTTGAAGCTGCTGTTTCTGGTAAACCATACTTCTTCTTCGGTTCTGATTCAGCTCCACATCCACTTCATGCCAAGTCCACCCATGTTGGTGTCTGTGCTGGTGTCTACACTCAGTCTCATGCCATTGCTTATCTAGCTGAAGTCTTTGATGCTCAGGGCAAAATTGATAACTTGAAAAATTTTGTTAACGATTTTGGTAAGAAGTTTTACGGTGTCACTGATGCTGATGTCGTTAATGGTGACCATGTCATACTTTCAAAGAAGGAACAGGTTGTCCCTGAAGTTTTCACCCAAGATTCTTTGATTGTTGCCCCTTTCAAAGCTGGTGAGAAATTACAATGGTCAGTTGAATGGAAGTCCACTTGATTCCCTGGCTAACCAATCCTTTTCTATTTATAACGCTTTAATTCTAGATCTGATTACTTACTGTGTATTAATTTCGTTCGGGTCCGGGCGATCAATGGGCTTGTAAATTCAAAGAAGTATAAGGTGTGTACTACAAAAGTTTAGCGAGACTTTTTCTCAAATCACTGGTATTTTAGATTTGGGAGCAGTTACTGTGTAGTGTTTTGAGACATATGTATATTATCAACCCTAAGTATTACCCAAAACGACCATAAACTTCAGAATTTTATCCTGCCCTTCAGCCAATGTACCATCTTCATTAAATTGACACATACTATTACTTTTCCAACCCCAACTCTGGGACTTGTTGAACAAATCAGGTTTGGAAATGAAGCAAGTCAAGGAGGTTTTCAATTTTCTCGATGGGGTGTAAATCACGTAATAGATGGAGATCTTACTTCTGCTGTCTTCATACTTCAGGAATGAATTATCCTCGTTTCCATCTTGTGAGGCAAAGCTCACATCATCTTCATCGTCATCTGAAGCCTCTGGGTTGCCCTCAGATGCCGTGGAGAATGAAGAGTCAACGTCAGGTTCATTATTCGTGCCGCGTAGTGAGATGTCTCTCAAACCTTTCTGTAAACTATCAACATCATAATCAGATAGATCTTCATTTGTCGAGCTGTTGAAGATGTCACGATTCAATAACCCAGATTTCGATGGAGCAGAACTAGTGGCTCTATGGATATAGACACCCATTTGGTAGCCCTTAGAATGCTTTATCTTCTGTACATACAAATTCCAATATGAACCAGCATATCTCAATGTCTTTGCATACACTCTCTTCTCACTGTCCAGGTCAGAAACACCGGTGAAGGCAACAGAGAATCTGAAAGGTGGAATCTTGGTGACTTTGTACAGTGCCTGATCATTAGAGTTCTCTGTGGTCTTTCCCGTAGTTATATCATCTGTTATTTTGTGGTGAGTCGAGACTTGTTTCTCTAGTTCACCAGGTGTACCGTATAGCGTTTCATCCTTTGTTGGAATGAACCACGAAACCTTGTTATCAGGTGGACTATCGGAAGTCGTGGCCATCCCAAGCTCATAATTCTTACCATCTGCAGTTGCAACTTTCTTTTGTAGTTGGATACTTAACCATAGAGCATCTCTTAGCACTGAAGGTTCAATGTATGGATTATCGGCTCTATCAGTCCAATTTTCTAGTTTATGCAATTGTTCCGGCGTTAAATGACAATAATGAACCCCAGTGTTCAAAGATTCATACAATAAGTCAATGTCACTATCTGTATCAGACGCTAGACATTGTTTGTGCTGTCTCTCTAGTAACTTGATAATGAATACAGCTCTCTCCCATTCGGATGGCACAAAGAATGAATCTAGGGATACAACAGAGGAGATCACAGCATTGGGTATCCCATCCCAAGCCTTTGCACCCGCTTGCCAGCCATCCGAGCATAAAAACCCTCTTGCACTGTCCAAAACTCTCTCACTTGCCTTACCATAGTTGTTCTGTAGTGCGAATGAAGTGTATTTGGCCACATTAGAAAAATCCAGCCCATTGACGATATTATCCGTAGCGGTACATACCACGTCAGGTATGTCCAGGTATTGGCCTATGGCAATCATGCTCAATGTCTTAGATTGTTCAGCTTGGTGTTTTACGATACCGTACAGTCTCCCGATAGCCAGCTCGAATGCCTCCTGTGTGATGTTCTCATCGTGGTCAAAGACCAAATCGAACTTTGCATTGGACGGGTCATTCCAAGGACTATTGAACAGTGAGGAGAAGTAGCCACTTCTATCCAATATTAGCTTATGCAAGTTATACTCCTTCCCAAATGCCTTGATTGTGATGTCTGAGCATGCACCTTCATAAAAGCCTCTCTTGATGATAAAATCGGAAACGGTCTCACGCTCACAGCAGCCATAGGGACAAGTATCTGTGTCATCTGGAGCATCATCATGAAAGAATGTATCCTTGGAAGGTGATTCCACTTGTCTCGAACGCTCTTGGGGCTGTGAACCAGTCCTTTGAGGATGAGGCGACCCGAATACTTGAAATCTGTTAGCTATCCCACCATTACTCTCTCCACGTGGGAAACTCATTTTCTAGCAATGTATGTTAGATGGCCTATAAGATCAGCTGTTTAATTGACGTGCTCAGGAGTTCAAGTGCTTTTTGAGTGGATTTAGTGCTGAATTATAGTGATGAAATAAAGGATTGTTCTCTGTTAGCCATCTTTTGAGAGGTTAAACTAAGCGTATCGAACGGGTTCGCGGGATCTGATACGTTTCCGCGAATTTGATTTATTTTTCTGTTCCCTTGGCTTGATCATACATGAAGGAATGCCTACGGATTAAAGAGATTTAGCTATCGACTGATGGTCTTCGTTCGGTCGTTAGTTTAATTGTGTGCACTCTTGGAAGATTCATAACTGAACCGGGTCTCTACATGAGGAAAGAGAGTGTATCTCGAGCATATGGGTGGTAACAAGGCCTCAATGGCTATATTTGAGCCTCTGAGCCTGCATAGGGGAGAATTAAACCGGAGACGACACCTTTGTTGAAGCACAACGACTTCACTCATAAGTCGCCACCGGGAGCTTTCGAGCTCGTAGACCTCATGATAAAAGGAGCTCATGGTGGCTCAGAAACAGCCGTTCAATTACGGCTTAGCTTGGACCTTACACGGCTCCACCAACGTGAAGGTGTAATCGAGACCTTGTACCGAAAACTCAACGAAGTTCCATAGATGTCCTTCATCTGAAACACATCTGGACATATCTCGATCTGCTCTGTACACTGTAAAATAGAAGACAATTCAATTTCAGCCCCGAATGTTCGTTTGGATAGCACAAAACGCGTGTTATCTGAATTCATCTGCCACCTTGCTAGGGTAGCCTAGGGATCACAATAGCCACTCACATTAGAGATCACCCGGGAGAAGACGCTTCAACACAGAGATGGGCGTTTCAAAGGTGTCTTATCTTTGGAGTGTACGATAAACAAGGTCTTTACATCTCCCTTTTGAGCTATGTGCATTTGGTTGCCATGGTTGTGGCTGAAATTTGAACCATGAGTAATTGATTTCTAACGTGACGCGTTTGGGTGTTCAATGAGGTTGACACCTCAGACGGTGAACACCTCTATCTACTGGAGTAAAGTGTCGCAGGGTCGTTGTCTAGGGCCATGTGATGCTACAATTCTCCACTATGTGTGTCTCTATACATACACCTTCTCTCCCTTTTGCACTTGTTTTCTTTCGCACTTTCACCGCAGCACAAACATCCTTATAATGATAACGATCTTGATCCAGATTCCAATCCAGGTTGTTTACGCCAAAATAAGAAACACGAAAGCAACACGAAACTAACACGAGACTTATAATACGCCAAAACCGAGCACCGGACGCGTTTTTCTGTGTGTGGTTTTTTCTTTTTCTGCTTATAAATTCAAATAAATTCAACTCTCGAACCAATCAAAACGCGTCGCGCTACCGCGAAATGTAAACAAAGCAACGCGTAAAAAGCCCTAACGCCTGACGCGTCTATCGCGAAACTCTGAAAACTTTTCTTAAAGTATTTAAACACAGACGCGTCCACTTTTTTTACTTCCTCTTTCAAACTTGAACCTCTTCACGCTGCTCTTAACTTCTATCAAATATGTTCGTGCTTAAGAGAAATGGCCGCCAGGAGCCAGTAAAATTCGACAAGATCACCGCCAGAATCTCAAGACTCTGTTACGGTCTAGACCCTAAGCACATCGATGCCGTCAAGATCACTCAAAAGATCATTTCTGGTGTTTACGAAGGTGTCACCACCATTGAGCTAGACAACTTGGCCGCAGAAACATGTGCCTACATGACTACTGTCCACCCAGACTACGCCACCTTAGCTGCTAGAATCGCCATTTCCAACTTGCATAAACAAACCACCAAACAGTTCAGCGCCGTCGCCGAAGAACTATACACCTACATCAACCCAAAGACCGACAAGCACTCTCCTATGTTGTCCAAGGAAACTTACGATATCATTCAAGAATTCAAAGATGAATTGAACTCCGCCATTGTCTACGATAGAGACTTCAACTACAACTACTTCGGTTTCAAAACTTTGGAAAGATCATACTTGTTACGTGTTAACGGTAAGGTCGCTGAGCGTCCACAACATTTGATCATGAGAGTTGCCATTGGTATTCACGGTAGAGATATCGACTCTGTCATTGAAACTTATAACTTGATGTCTGAAAGATACTTCACCCACGCTTCTCCAACTCTATTCAACGCTGGTACTCCACATCCACAAATGTCCTCATGTTTCTTGGTTGCTATGCAAGATGATTCTATTGAAGGTATTTACGAAACTTTGAAACAATGTGCTTTGATCTCCAAGACTGCTGGTGGTATTGGTTTACACATTCACAACATTAGATCCACTGGTTCTTATATTGCTGGTACCAACGGTACTTCTAACGGTATCATCCCAATGGTTCGTGTTTTCAACAACACTGCTCGTTATGTTGATCAAGGTGGTAACAAAAGACCTGGTGCCTTTGCTCTATACATCGAACCATGGCATTCAGACATCTTTGATTTCATCGATATCAGAAAGAACCACGGTAAAGAAGAAATCAGAGCCAGAGATTTATTCCCAGCTTTATGGATTCCAGATTTATTCATGGAAAGAGTTGAACAAAATGGTACTTGGACTTTGTTTTCTCCAAATGAAGCTCCAGGTTTAGCTGACTGTTACGGTGATAGATTCAAAGAACTATACGAACGTTATGAACAAGAAGGTCGTGGTAGAAAGACTATCAAAGCTCAAAAGTTATGGTACGCTATCCTAGAAGCTCAAACTGAAACCGGTACTCCATTTATGCTTTACAAAGATGCTTGTAACGAAAAGACCAATCAAAAGAACTTGGGTGTCATCAAGTCTTCTAACTTGTGTTGTGAAATTGTTGAGTACTCCTCCCCAGAAGAAGTCGCTGTTTGTAACTTGGCTTCCATTGCTCTACCTGCTTTCATTGAAACTTCTGCTGATGGTAAGACTCAATTCTACAACTTTGAAAAATTACATTCAATCGCTAAAGTTGTCACCAAGAACTTGAACAGAATCATTGACCGTAACTACTACCCAGTCCCAGAAGCCAAAACATCCAATATGAGAAATAGACCAATTGCCTTAGGTGTTCAAGGTCTAGCTGACGCGTTCATGATTTTAAGAATGCCATTTGAATCTGAAAAGGCCAAGGAATTGAACATTCAAATCTTTGAAACCATCTACCACGCCGCTTTGGAATCATCTGTTGAATTAGCCAAGGTTGAAGGTCCATACGAAACTTTCCAAGGTTCTCCAGCTTCTGAAGGTTTATTACAATTCGATCTATGGAACAGAAAACCAACTGATCTTTGGAACTGGGATTCATTAAAGTCAGACATTTTGAAACATGGTATCAGAAACTCCTTATTGGTTGCTCCAATGCCAACTGCTTCAACTTCTCAAATCTTGGGTTACAACGAATGTTTCGAACCATACACTTCCAACATCTACTCCCGTCGTGTCTTGGCTGGTGAATTCCAAATTGTTAACCCATACTTGTTACGTGACTTGGTTGATCTAGGTGTTTGGGATGATGCTATGAAATCACACATCATTTCTGATAACGGTTCCGTTCAAAACTTGCCAAACTTGCCAAAGGAAATTAAAGAGCTATATAAGACCGTTTGGGAAATCTCACAAAAGACCATCATCGACATGGCCGCTGACAGAGCTGCCTACATTGATCAATCTCAATCTTTGAACATCCACATCCAAAATCCAACCATGGGTAAGTTGACCTCCATGCATTTCTACGGTTGGAAGAAGGGTTTAAAGACCGGTATGTACTACCTACGTACTCAAGCTGCTTCTGCTGCTATTCAATTCACCATTGATTCATCTGTTGCTGCTACTGCCATCAACAGTAAGGTTGACTTGTCCAAATTACACCGTCCAGTTTATGTACCAAAGGAAGTTGCCTACACTGAAGGTGTCTCCACTACTGAATCCAGCAGAGCCAGTTCTACTTCTCCTAGAGAAATTGAAACTGCTGCTACCAGCGTTGCTTCTTTGACATTGGATGAAACCAACAAACCAGAACCAAAAGTAGAAGAAGAAGAAACAACCCCAGTTCAAGAAACTCCTGCTCCAGCTGCTCCAGCTGCTGTTGTTGAAGGTGAATCCGAAGCTGATATCTTCAGTTCAAAAGTCATTGCCTGTGCCATCGACAACCCTGAAGCTTGTGAAATGTGTTCAGGTTAAATAATCAATCTCCTCTTGATTTGTTTTTAATGGTAATGGTTAGTTTTTTGGGTTTAATGTTTGGGCTTTTTTGTTTTGTATACTAATTAATGAAAGATAATCTTGATAGATGAATGATGTAGCTCTTTTTACAAGAGAATCGATGTTATTATGTCATGACTTCGTTAATAGTTCTATACATTGTAATTCTAAAACCCTCTTCTCCTTCTCTTGTTATTAGTCCCGATCTGGACGACATTCTTGGTCTTTTTAACCTTCGCAATGGCCTCCTTAGCCTTCTCATCCTCATACTGAAGTTTATCCTTCTCCAATACCTCTTGAATAGCTCTCTTTATAGGAGCACCCGTTCCATTGCCATCTTTGCCCTTAATTCTAGCAGAATAAAAGACGCCACCTAGTTCAATCAACCAACTGGCCTCCACAGCAGTGACCACAGAAATGTATTCCTTTGATGTCAACAACAATTCATGATATACCACATACTCTGGAAGATCAGCCATACCGTACAATGAAGACGTAGGGTGTAATTGCAATGAAATCCCATTTCTCAAGCTAGTATATTCCCCGATTTTAGCACTGGCTTTGGCAGCTTGGTGGAAGAATGCAGAACAAATACATTTTCTAACAATGTCCCATTCATAACCCGAAGATACCAAAGGAACGCTGTTAGACTTCATGATAATTTCAATTTGATCTTTGATGTCCTTAGCCTTTCTTAGTGATTTTAGATGTAAAAAATGTTTAGTACACCAATGGTCTGAGTACCTGTTGGCCTTCCATTGTGAAAAAACGTTCAATAGTGTCAAATGGTCAGACTCTGGGATTTGGAATCTTGTACGTGACATATCCGATTCCTCCTGACGTTCCTTGGGACGATAAAACACACTTGGCACAGAAAGCATGGACACGATAGTACACATCTCTTCCGAGCACCCATTCTCCGATGACACAAGTAACAATTTGGATAAAGCTGGTTGCAATGGGAATTTGGCCATTCTGTGGCCCAATCTTGTCAGTTTACCAAAGTTATCCAGGGCACCAATGGCCCATAACTCATAAAGTGAGTTGACAATTGTATCCTTAGGTGGTGGGTCCAAGAAAGGAAACTTGATCAAATCGTGAATGCCTAACGATTTCAATAGCAACAACGTGTTTGCTAAGTTGGTTCTCTGAATCTCTGGAACTGTTTGTTCGTACATCTCTTCTCTAGCAGCTCTCTCCGTGTATAATCTATAACATGAACCTGGAGCAGTACGACCAGCTCTACCGGATCTTTGATTAGCATTCGCCAATGAGATTGGTGTAATGGCCAAACTTTCAAGACCAATCTTTGCATTGTAAACTTTCAATTTGGAGAACCCACAATCAACGACGAATACAATACCATCTACAGTCAACGAAGTTTCGGCAATGTTAGTAGCAACCACAACTTTTCTGTGACCTTCTTTTGTAGGTTCAAATATCTTTGACTGTTGCTCAGCTGGCATGGAGGAGTAGATAGGTAGGATGTCTAGAGGTGGTGGATCATCTAGCTTAGATAGTTTCTCCCGAAGGAGGTCACAAGTAACTTCGATATCTTCTTGACCAGTCATAAATATCAGGATATCACCAGGACCGCTCTGCAAATGGATGGTCAGAGTTTGCTTCACTGCTTGTTCGACATAGTCTTGGACTGGGAACTTGGAAAACATGACATCGACAGGGAAAGTACGACCTGGGATAGTAAACTGGGGAGCCTCTCCAAAGAATCTAGAAAATCTATCGGCATTCATCGTAGCAGACGTGATGATCAGTTTCAAGTTTCTTCTTCTAGCCAGCAAGATCTTGAACAAACCCAAAAGAACATCAGTGTTCAGTGAACGTTCGTGAGCTTCATCCATAATGACACAGGAATATTTTTCCAAATCTGAGTCAACCAACGTTTCTCTCAAAAGGATACCTTCTGTCATGTATTTTATCACAGTCTTCTCACTTGTCTTGTCTTCGAATCTGATAGAATAACCAACCTCATCACCTAATCTTACGCCCATCTCTTCAGAGACACGCTTAGCGACACTTGTAGCAGCAACACGACGTGGTTGTGTACATGCAATCATACCAGCTTTTCCATAACCATCTTCATTCAGAAACTGTGTCAGCTGTGTCGTTTTACCCGAACCAGTTTCACCAATAACAATCACCACTTGGTTATCTCTTATCACTTTCAAAAGGTCGTCTTTGGCAGCATATGCTGGTAGTGACTTTCTTTGTTCTAAGATTGATTGCTTTTTAGCTGGAACCTCATCATTCTTCAAGTTGAACTTACTATTATCCTTCACATCTGACTCATTAACCTTCTCTTTCAGTCCCAACACTTCCCCAATGGCTGAGCCCACAAGACTTGCAGAGTCCTTTGCCTTAACCTTTCTTTCTCTTTCCAGTCTCCTTTGCGCGACCACGGGACTCCCCTTTCGAGCAAAAACAGCCAAGTCACCCTGTGGATCTCTGATTGCAGATATGGGTTCCTTCTGAGCGGTGAAGATATTCGAACCGTCAAGGAATGGAGGCGTTAAATGATGTGTCGTTATCTGGATCTTGGATCCCTTAGATTCTTCATCGAAATCAGTGTCCACTTCTCCACGCTGAATTGTACCTGCACTCTGTAGACGGTTCTGCTCCCACACATCGTTGTCCTTTTGTCTTTGTCCTTTCCTCTTCTTAAACAAACTCATCTTACTTAGCTCTATGTATGTATTTGATTATTGTTCTCGGAGCTATCTTTTTTTTTTCTAGCTTCACCTCATCGGTTGGGGCACTAAGCCTTATGCGTACGAAGTCAGTATAGAGGTAACTACAGGAACTTGAAAAAATAGTTTTTCGTTCTATAAAGTAATACATCTAAGAGACACCATCTTTCGGATCAACCCAGTCACCCTCAGGCCACGACAGAACACCAGCAAGCGTATAGTCGGATCTCTCACCATCTGGGGAAGCCTTGGCTACTCTAAAATATAGATTTGTAGTTTGTTCCTTATCCAGAGAGGTCTTCACTAGCTCATTTAGCTCGCCGTTGTTTGCTATTAGGTCAGTCACTGATAAAGATGAATCTTCACCCACGTATCTTTCAATGTCGTTGACCATTAAGGAATAACCAACGAGGTCTTGCTTTTCGTCATCTTCATCTATTTGTGGTGACCATGATAATGTACCATTAATGAAAGTCATACCTTCTGGAGGGTACGATGAAAGACCAGCTTCACCTCTTAGCAAACTGTAATCTGTTTCCACAATAGAGGCAAAGTCCCATCTTGCAACACCTGAGATCAATAAACCTAGCAACACACCTTGTAGTAAGAATGCAGTCAGTGATCTCGTACCTGTAGTGAAGATCAACAACATACCTAGAATATAGTGATGAATTCTCAACTGAAGTTTAGGTAGAGTTGCTAACCAGATTATACCAATGATGACTGGGATATATCCGAAGAGATACTTGTTAAACTTCCCTGCTCTCCAGACACTCAATGCTTGGAACCCAACTGAAATGGTTAGTGACAAAATTATCCCAATCTCTGCAAACAGGCTACCAGGCAGTTGGGCCATATCTTGAGCAGTTAGCCTGTCAACAGGCAGTCTGTCAAAAGTGATATTGTTGGCAACACCAGCCCAGAACAATGGGTACCAACAGAACACCCTAGCCAATGGGGAAGTCGGATCTGAAATTGTAGTGGAGACTGTGGTTATCCAAACTGTATATAATACAAATGCCAACGGTAGCAGTCTGGCAAACCCAGTGGATATTAGCTCAGCATATGAATATGCATTGTTCAAGTCCACGGTTTGTGGTGGGTCCAACGATAAGACAATTGTCCAGTAGCCCATGATGGACAAAGTCCAGAATGAAACGATACCTGGAGCCAGATAGATGATCGGAGCACCAAACCCAATGTTAACAAATAATAGTAGTAATCTGAAATCATAACAAGCTGTAACGGTCTTTTCAGGTTTGAAATGCTTGAATGCGAATGAGAATGGGAAGAATGAATCAAAATCAACAGAAGAACCGGTACCGTAGTAACCATCACTAGATTCAAATTTAAGTCTTGGGCCTTCAAACGAAACTCTGACACAGCCACCTAAGAATGGGGACAATGCACCAGCATGGACGGCAGATGCACAGGGGAACGAATCGGCACGGTATGGATAACTAGCGTATTCACCTTCTGCGTCATTAAACTCACCACCTCCAATGGCGTACTGTCTATATTTGATCATCTTGTCACCAACTGGGGTAGAAGAGTAGGCCCACCCTTTATCACATAGAGCTGGACATTTAATGATTACATCATCGCCTGAAAGAGCTTCACGACATGCATCACCATCGATATCACAGGCATGGTTTCTACCCTTCCAAAAGATCCCATCACCTTCACAATTCATCGTCACAACTTCTAGATGGGCACCATCCTTCATCTTAATGTTCTTTAGTTGGATCAACCCCGGTGAAAGTACCAAATAGTTGACAAATGCCCAGATCAATAGGTATGAAATGAACGCGATCCATTTCTTAGATGTGCTAAATTGTTCATTGATAACTCTTGGGAACCTTTCAAAAGCTCGCAGTGTAGGATTATTGCTAAATACCTGTGTCGGTTCATCGCGAGGGAATTGTGGACCATCAAACAGCTTTTGGAACAGTGCAATCAAGATGTTAGACGAGTATTGGGCTCTTCTAGGTTGGGTCGGCCCATCATCGATGTTGAAAGTTGGATCCGAGGTCACAGCATTTGTATCACTAGGACCAAAATTGCTGAGCTCAAACTCTTCGTCTTCCCCATTCTTATTCACACGGTCGTAGGACATGGTTTGGGGTTAGTGAATGCTCAAGTAGATCGTTTGTGTCTGTAATTTGTGTACTTGACTAGATCTCCAAAGATATTTTTCACCCTCAGCCAATTTCGAGAAGCGATAATTTAACTCGCTAAAGAAAGAAAGGTATTCTTAGAGGACACTAAGAGTTTAAATTGAAATATGACATCACTCCAAGTGCTCTTCGTAGCTGTAGGGCCATTGATTTGATTATTCTTCTGAATAACTACTGATCTATTCACTAGGTCTTTGACGAATCAAGAAGATTGGCTCTGAACTACATAATAGAAGTTTTTGAAACTCGTTAAATCATCATAGTACTACTTATACCTTTTGCTTTTTTCTTCCATTCTCCTCCACTCCATCGTCCTTATGACTCTCTCCATTCTTTTCATTGCTTTCGATTCTCTTTAGTTCTTCTAGAAAGAACTCTAGACCCACTCTGGCGAACTCTTGCATATTGTACGATCTATCAGTATTATTACCAGATTTGTGAACTTTTGAGGTCTCACCACTTGGAGTACTGACACCCAAGTACACTGTACCAATATCCTTGTCAGCAAACAGGAGCTGTGACTCTGTGTGTTCGCTGTTCTCGATCAATGGACCTGCGATACCAGTCTCCGATAGGACATAAGTGGATCCTAGATCAATTCTCAAATTTCTTGCCAATCTCAGCACGACTTTCTCTGAAGGACCTGTGTAGTTGTTGATATCCTCCTGTGACCAGCCACTCAGCTTTAGACGAGATTTCAAACTATATACCAGTGTACCACCGTGGAACCAATTGGACGCACCTGGGACAGAGACCAAGTAAGCTGATAATAATCCACCACAGGCAGCTTCGGACACGGAAATCGTCTCTTTTCTGCGCTTTAAAATGTCAGCAATCTGTGTCACTGTTTCTGTGACGGACTCAGGTGGGAAAGACATCCTCTTTGGGGCAATTGATGGAGTTGCAATTGACTTTGGTGTAAAAGTTCGGTGCTTAATTTGGCATAAAAGTATAACTTTATGATTTGCACATTACCGAGGGCAAAAAGAGGTGGTACTTGGTCGGAATTATTTCACATTGTTAAGGGACGCATACTCTGAGATTCGCGGGAAAGTCCAAAATTGAATGAAATCAATGATGTTGTCTATTATGAAAGTGGCAACAGCCTAGAACATATACAATTGCCCAAGAATGTCCGTATTGAAATTCAGAGCCGGCAGAGTCAACTACGACGAGTCCTCCAAGATCGCTCGAGCTGACCCGATCCAAGGTCAAGTCACCATTAAACCATCAGAAGAGGACGAGTCCTTCTACACATTCGAATGGGTTCCTAAAGATAACACACCAGGTGTTGAGCCTGAGGAGCTATTGATCGTGCCCGGCGATGTGACATTGAAGCCATTGGCTGCCTGCACTACAGGTAGAATCCTAGAGTTGAAGTTTGAATCCAGTGGTGCTAGAAATTTGTACTGGTTACAAGAAATTAACGACGATGAAGACAAACCAGCAGAACTAAGCAAGAAGGATCAGATAATCTTGGAAAAGTTCAAATCCATTTTCGAGGTTGAAGAAGAAGAGGAAGAAGAAGAACAAGAGACAGCCCCTGAACCAATTGTCGCTGAAAAGCCTATAGAGTAAGTTTATGATAAACGTTTAATGAATCCTGAAACGTCCCCTTTTCAAAAGTGTAAGTCGTATTAACTAACACAGGCAGTCCAATTTATAACTTGAACCATGTGTTTACCGCTGACAACATCAATGAGGTGCTAGAGAAGAGTGACGAAGAGACATTAAAGAAATTGTACCGCCATCTGCCACCATCAATGGATCATACTAAGGAGAACCTGAAGTCTGTCCTATTTAGCAACTATTTCAGAAGAAGCGCAAGTAACCTGAGCAGTGCTTTGAACAATGGTGGTGGCTTTGTCGTTAGTAGATCTTTGGGTTATCCATACTCTGGGGAAGGGCTGAATGCCTACCTAGAACAGGTTAGAAGACAGCAAAAGGAAGAGGAGAAAAAGTAATGAATCAGTTTAAATAGTTTATACGAACATTATGTAGATCTTATATCGTTATAAGTAGTCTCTCTCACTACATTTGGGCTTCTCAGATCCCCAGCAAGGTTTCAGTGTGTCGCGTAAGTTTGATGAAAATCGCGAGACTTCAAGATCGAATGAAAACTACAAAATTTCAAGTAGTCAAGTGAATAAAATCAAAACAAACCACTAGATACTAGAAAGAAACTGTCGGAAGAGGTCGCTATTTGCTATTTACCAATTGAATATCACCATTTGCATAGCTAAGTAAGTTTGATTCAGGTGAGGAACCCTTGTGAAGCTCTGTTTGGCTAAACATTCCCTAACCAAAACAGAGATCTTACGGTACTTTTAGACGAAAATTTTGATCTCAGTTAACTAACCACAACTACAGGCCCTTACTACTACCATGGGTGCCTCTGACAACAACGACTTAAAGTCCCAGCTGTCGGATATTCAGAAGCGGCTTTCAGAAGCCACCTTCAACACCCCAAAGAGAGGTTCGAGTTTGAGAAAGGAACAAAATGTCCCACTTCCAACCAAGTCAAGCTCTGCTTCCTCCACACCAAGTTCTTCAGCGTCTGTCCCCAACAAAGCTGGTGAACTTACGACAAAGAAATCACTGCCAAACTTCCTAAGTAAGAAGGACAAACGTGTCTCATTGCCAGTGTTGGAGAGCTCCAGATCACCAAGCACCAAAAACAATGGTAAAGACATGGACTTTGTCGTTGGTTTGAGTGAAAACTTGTTGGTGGAGTGTAGAAGACTACAGGCTGAAAACCAGCAGAAATCATCAAAGCTGAGAATCCTTGAAGAAGAGTTCTCTAAGATCAAGAACTCTAACAACGGCTTGATGACCAAGTTGAACGAAGTGTTGCAGAATGAGGAAAAATACAAAGATACGAATTGGGAATTAGAATTGAAATTGCAGCAGATCACCCAAGAGTATAAGAGTATCTCTGAAAACTACAACAAGGCTCAAAAAGAACTTTACAAGCAGAAGGACTTGTCCAATGACATCAGAACTGAATTGGAAGAGATCAACTTGAACAAGGTGACGTTGGAGAAGGAATTGAACACCAACAAGACCTCTGTCACCCAAGAGATCCAATCTTTAAAAGGACACGTCGATGAACTGAACGATGTGAACTATAGATTGAACGATGAGATTGAAGAATTGAGAAAGGAACTTGAAGCAGCCAAGTCCAAACCAAAACCAGCTCCATTTGCTGCGATCCCATCATTGCAACCTCAAGATGATTCCGACTCAGATGAAGAATTTAATGAGCCGCCAGTTTCTCCAGTGAAGACCATACCCATTAATAATACTGCATTAGAAACTGAAACGTTAAAATCTTCTTTGTCCACTGCCCATCAGACCATCAGCAAGCTGAGAAAGCAAATTTTGAAACTACGTGAAAATGAACTGTCCAACAAGGCACAATCCCCAGCTTCAAAGAAACCGCAGACTCCAATCACCGCAAGAAAGTTTAGACTAAATGAATTGCCTGCCAGATTAGGTCAAAACTCTGCTAGATCCTCAAGATTGATCATTGATGACGATTCTGAGAACGATGATGAATGGGAGAACTTTGATGCTGATGACTCCACCGTTTCATATTCAACAATGGGTCATTCTCCGAGTAAAAAGGCCTCAGGAAGACCACTATCAGTGTACTCCAATGTCTCTGCTAATAATGAACTAATTGACGACTCTGACTCTGACGTTGATGACACCGATAACTACCTAGTTGCTCCACTGTCCTCTGAATTGCACCATATTACCCAAGAAGACGTTGAGAAGTATGCTGACGACAACAGTCTGGTCCTATTGCCATTGAATGAGTACGAGAAGTTGAGTGGTGAAGTAAGGGGTCAGGATGCTGCCATAACGTTAGCTGAATCCGGTATCATTGCCCTTCCAAATGACGATCAAAAAGCCAAGGTTTTCACTGAAGCTGAACTGATTGCTCATGCCAAGGACAGAGGCTTGACTATCTTGACACCTGAAGATCTAGACGTCAAAGGTCAGGAAATTGAGCAATTGACTGGTAAGATCACTGTCTTGGAAGCTAATGAGCAGAAGTATTTTGAAGAAGCTAAAGAGTACAGACAGAAGTTAGAATCTGCTCTTGCTGAAGTGACGAAAGAGAACGAACTGGTGAAAGATTTAAAAACCCGATTAGATACCCCAAGTGAATCTTACATCAAAGAGAAGGCCCTTGCTACTGGTTTGACTTTGGTCCCTGTTGCCACCTATGAAGCTCTACAATCAGAGATTACCAACTTGAGACAGCTTGTTAGTGATCCATCTGAAGACTTCCTGCACGAAAAGGCTTCTTCGAAGGACTTGAAGATCTTACCTTCCGCTGAACATTCGACTTTGCTAACGCAACTTTCCTCTTTGAAGAGTCTTGCTTCTCAACATGAAAGTGACAAGAAGACATTAAATTCTAAATTGACTGAAATTTCCAACACTCATGAGAAAGCTTTGAAAGATCATGAAGCCACACTAGGTTCGTTGTCCAAGGAGAGTGAAGCCAAGGTTACTGAATTAACAGAGGAATTAAATGCTTTGAAAAATAAAGACTTTGAACTGACCAAGAATTTGGAATCGTTGAAGAACAAAGATGCTGAATCTGTCAAGGAGTTGGAAAGAACCAAGAAACATGAAGCTGAGTTGACCAAAAGCTTGGTAGTCGCTACTGCTGCCAGTGCTGCGTTGACAACTGAACTTGAACAGATTAAATCAGCTCATGCAGACTTATCCGCTGAGCTGGATGCCTCCAAGGTCAGAGATGCTAAGCTTTCCGAAGAACTTGAACAAGTCAAATCTGCTCGTGCTGAACTATCTGCTGAGCTGGAATCATTCAAGACCAAAGATGCTAAACTTTCCGAAGAACTTGAACAAGTCAAATCTGCTCGTGCTAAATTGTCCACTGAGGTGGAATCCTTCAAGATCAAAGATGCTAAGCTCTCTGAAGAACTTGAGCAAGTCAAATCGACTGCTTCTGGTTTAAAAACTGAGCTAGAAAAATTGAAGGCTACTGATGCTGCCAATGTTGCTCTACTTGCCAAGGAAGCCAAATCCAAGGTTGAACTACAAAGATTGATAAACGAACCATCTGCTGACTATATCAAAGAGAAGGCTGCTGCTATCGGTTACACTGCTTTGACATTGACTGAGTTGGATGTCTTGAACAACAGCATAACTTCTTTGAAAGATGAACTATCTTCAACCATTACTGCATCCGCTAAAAAAGAAGAGTCTGCTACCAACTCCATCATCGGATTAAAATCTAAGATTGAAGAACCACAAACTTCTTATTTGAAAGAGAAAGCTGCTGCTAAGGGCTTCAAATTGCTAGAAGTCAGTACTTATGAGGAGGAATTAGCTGAATTGAACACACAGATCACCTCCTTACAAGAAGAGATCAAGTTGAACAAGGAACAATTCACTAAAAAGTCTGAAATATCAAGTAAAGTCATCGATGAGCTGAAATTTAAGCTAGAAACTGCTCAAACCGAACGTTTTAAACTAAACGAATCTTTGACAAACTTCAAGCAACAATTGGATTCTTCCAATGGTAAAATCTCAATCTTGAAGCACCAGATAGACAATCCAACACACGACTACCTACACGAAAGATCCACTGCTCAAGGCTTGATCATCCTGCCAAAACTTGAACATGCTGTCTTGGTTGAAAAGTCCAACAGAACTGTCCATGACTTGGCTAAAGAAGGCAATCATGTTGTCCTTGATGATTCTATCCATCGTGAATTGGTTGAGAAGTCCACCAAACCTTCTGTGGATCATTTGCTTTCCACCGCTAAAGCTCACAACCACACTGTCATTCCTGTTGCCCACTATGATGATCTAGTTGCCAAGTCGAACAAGACGATTGAAGATCATGCCAAGGAACAGAAGGCTGTCGTGTTGGATCAAGATGAACACAAAGAATTAGTTAGAAAGTCTGAAGCTCCAACCATTGAGGAAGTTGCTGTCTATGCTAAACTTCATTCTCACACTGCTATACATGATGATGAATTGTCCGATTTGGAGGTCAAAGCTTCTAAGACCATTGAAGATCTAGCCAAGGAGAATGAGCTAGTGCTATTGAAACCTGATGATCACGCTGAATTGACTAGAAGGGCCACTGATCCATCTGTTGATGAACTGTCCAAATACGCCTCTACTAAGGGCCACGTTGTTGTTCCTGTTTCTGATTATGAAGTCTTGTCGTCCAAGGCATCAAGAACTGTCGAAGATCTAGCTAAAGAAAACGATTTGAGACTACTGACCGATGATGAACACAAGGAACTTGTCAGAAAGGCTGAATCTCCAACTGTTAAGGAAGTGGGTACCCTGGCTACTGCCTTAGGCCTAGTTGCAATTGCTTCCCAAGATCATGATGACCTAGTTGCCAAATCTAACAGAACTATCCATGATCTGCTTAAGGCTGAAAACTCTGTCGCTCTTTCAGAGGCTGAACACAAAGAACTCTTGAACAAGTTAGATGCTCCGAGTGTTGAATATTTGACTTCTAAAGCCAAGGCTCTTGAACACGAGGTTGTTCCTGCAACTGACTACTCTGAGCTTGTCAAGAAGAGTATGAGATCTGCCAAGGAACTGGCCAAGCAAGAGAAGTTGGTCTTACTGACTCCAGAAGAACATGAAAACTTGGTCAACCCTCCATCTGCTTCCATTATTGCTAAGGCTGAAAAGGTTGGTTTAGTCGCCATTCCACTTGAAGAACATGAAGAATTAGTCAACAAGGTTCAGGCTCCAGATCTAGAACATCTTTCTATGAAGGCTAAACTATTAGGTTACACTGTCATCCCTGCTGGTGAGTACAAAGAGCTATCTGAAACAGCCACTGCTCCTTCAAAGGACTTCATCTCGAAGAATGCTGAAACTCATGGTCTTGTTGCCATCCCAGTTGATGTTCATCAGTCACACAAGGAAGAACTATCAAAGCTTAAGAAAGAATTGACTGATAATGACTTGTTGAAAGAAAAGGTTTCGTCTGAAGGCAACGTTGTCTTGAAGCAGGCTGATTATGACGACTTGGTTGAGAAGGCCAATGTCTCTGTTGAGGACCTAGCCAAAGCTAACAATAAGGTTGTTCTTAATATTGAAGCCCACCAAATCTTGTTGAACCCATCCAAGGAAAAGATTATCAACACCGCCTCCAAACATGGTCTAGTTGCTGTTTCTACTGAGGAGTACCAAACACTTGTTCGTAATAATGAGGCTCCAACTGTTGAATATTTAAGAGCTAAGGCTGCCCCTCGTGGTTATGTTGTTGTCACAAAGGAGAGCTATGATGGTTTGAAAGCTGAAATTGCCTCTCCATCTGCTGACTATTTGGCTCAGCATGCTAAGAACTTTAAGGCAACTCTAGTGCCCGATGAAAAACTATCTGAGCTAGAGACAAAAGCCTCTAAAACTACCGCTGAGCTAGCTAAGGAAGAACAGAAGGTGCTCCTATCTGAGTCGGCGTTTGAATCATTGAAGAATCCAAGCAAGGATACTCTAGTCGCCAAAGCCACAGCTCTGGGTTTGGTTCCATTGGCTAAGGAAGAGCATGCTACTATGATCAAGTCTATCGAATCTCCAGACTTGAAGTACATTCAGCAAAAGGCATCGGGTCACTCTTACACTGTCGTACACAATGATGAATTGAAAGAACTTGAGGCCATCAAATTTTCACCAACTGCTGAATTCCTAGCTGACAAAGCCAAGGGTCATAATCTAACCCTGCTACCAGCTGCTGAATTGTCTCAATTGAAAGCCAGAGCTGCAAAACCGATTGAAGAACTGGCCAAGGAGAAGAATTTGGTTGTTGTTCCTAAAGAGGAGTACAAATCATTGCTATCGCCATCAAAGGACACTTTATTGAAGGCTGTTTCCGGTCTAGGTCTAATCACCCTGGGTACTGCTGAGCATGCCAAGCTAGTCAAGCCAACATTTGCTGATGTTGAGAAACACGCCAAATCTTTGGATTCTGTGGTTCTTCCGAAATCAGATTACCTAGAGTTATCCAGTAAAGCTAGCAGAACTGTTGAGGATCTGGCTAAGGAATCAAACTTGCTTCTATTGACTGCTGATGAACACAAGAAACTGCTAGAACCATCAAAGGACAAGTTGGTCGAACTGGCTTCCGGTGCTGGTCTAGTTGCTATTGCATCTGGTGAGTACAATTCATTGGTGAACCCAAGCTCTGATACCTTAAAGACTCAAGCTGCTAAACTATCGTTGACGCTGGTCAAAGAAGATGAGTTTGAGCACTTGAAGAAACAAGCATTTAAGACAATTGATGATCTTGCCAAGGAATCCGATTCTGTTGTTTTGAGTAAAGATGCCCACGGTAAGCTTATCAGTCCAGATAAAGACACTATAGTCAGCCATGCTGCTAAGCACGGTTTGATCACTTTGACCAAAGACGACCACCACTCACTGAACAATCCATCTAAAGACATTCTACAGAGTCATGCCGAGCGTAATGGCCTGAAATTGTTACAAACTGCTGATTATAATTCATTGTTGAACCCTTCAAGAGATGCCATTGAGGAGCATGCAATCAAGAACAAATCTGTCCTGCTATCAAAGAACGACCATGAGAACTTATTGAAGCCTTCTAAGGAAGCCATTAAGGAACATGCTGAAAGACTAGGTGTCGTTCTGCTGGAGGAAGATACATACAGCAAGCTTACTCATCCATCAAAAGAAGATTTGAAGAAACTATCCAAATCTCAAAACCTAGTCGTCCTAGATACAACTTTGTATGAAGAGCTACAAGCTACGGTTGATAACCCGTCTACTGAATTCTTGAACAAACATGCTGAAAGTCATGATTTAGTTGTTGTTGAAAAATCTAAGTTTGATGACTTGGTAAACAAATCTGAGCTAACAGCTGAAGATTTAGCAAAGAAACAGAATGCTGTCGTGTTACCACTCACAGAGCTACAATCTCTAAAATCGCCATCGACTGAAGCTATTCAGAGCCATGCTTCCAGACTCGGTTTGGTCACTGTTGAAAAGGCTAAGTTTGACGACTTGGTTAACAAATCTGAGCTAACAGCTGAAGATTTAGCAAAGAAACAGCATGCTGTCGTGTTACCACTGACAGAGCTACAATCTCTAAAATCACCATCGCTTGAAGCTATTCAGAGCCATGCTTCAAGACTTGGTTTGGTTGCTGTTGAAAAGGCTAAGTTCCAAGACATATCTGCTAAGGCTGAAAAATCTGCTGAAGAACTAGCTGCTGAACAAGATGCCACAGTCATCCCAGTCAAAGAGCTACAATTGTTGAAAGAACCATCAATTGAATCTATCCAAAAACTTGCTTCTATACATGGTCATGTCGCTGTTGAAAAGTCTGAATTTGACGATTTGAAAACCAGAGCTGGTAAATCTGCTGATGATTTGGCAAAAGAAGACAATGCTGTTGTTGTCCCAGAAGCTGATTACAAACTTTTACTTGCACCATCGTTGGAGGCCATCCACGAACATGCTAATAAACATGGTCATGTCGCTGTCGAAAAGTCTGAATTTGACGATTTGAAAACCAGAGCTAGCAAGACTATTGATGAGTTAGCTAAAGAGAAATCTTCTGTCGTCGTTCCACAGGAAGAATACGAATCTTTGAAGGTTCCATCCGTTGAATTTATTCAGGATCATGCCGCTAGCCATGGCTTAATCACCATTGATGCCAAGGAAAAAGAAACATTCATTGACAATCATCTGACTTCTAAAAACTTAGTTCCAATTGCCTTAGATGACTACGAAACCTTGAAGGTTGGTAAGCATTTGTCCAAGGATGATGTTACTGAGCTATGTGAGACGCACGGCTTGAAGGCTGTTGACCCTCAAGCTCCAATCAAGATTTCTGAAGAAGAACTAGGTAATCAAGCTCAAAGATTTGGTCTCGTTGCTATTTCAAGAGATGATTACGACTTATTGAAGGCTCAAGCTGAGAACCCGGACAGAGGTACCATTGAGAAACATGCCGCTTTGATTGGGTGTACTATTCTAGGCGTTAAAGAATATGAAGCACTACAAAACGCTGTTAACAAGACTACAAAGGCTGACTTGGAAAGCAAGGCTAGAAAAATCGATCATATTTTGATCTCGAAAGCTGAGTATGATGAACTAGTTAATTCAAAGAACACCGAAGACCAACCTTCTACTCCAACCACCAAATTTGAAGCCACCAAGCACTACTTTGAGAATGTTTCCAAGAGTGGTGAAAAGGACTTGCAGAAGGCTAAGGTCTTTGACTCCGCCAGATCATTGGGCTTTGTTCCTATCTCTGCTGAAGAGTACAAGCAGTTGATTGAGAACCAGAAAGAACATGTCATCACCAAGGCTGATGTTTACAAGAGTGCTAGAGAAATGAACTTGAGTGTCTTGCCACAAGAGGACTACAAATCATTATTGAAAGACCGTGTTTCAAAAGATCACATCTCAGTTGATGAATTGCATGAAATTGCTGATCGATTCCAAATGAAATTGGTTCCATTGAACTACGTTTATGATGCCAACACAAGCAGAGGCTCCTTGGGTATGAATGCCAACCCATCAGTATCAACATTCCAATCTACCATCAACGAAGACGAATACGAAGATGCCTTGTCAAGAGTTCCATCAGATGCTTCTACTATACACGGTGCTGAGCCTGAATTATCTGTCGAGCAACTACAAGGTTACGCTAGCCGTCTAGGGTACAATGTTGTGCCAATTACCCCTGAGCTAGAAGTCCCACAGCTAGAAGAGGACGATGACACAGATGGTGAAGGTGATACTAACAATGATACTATGGTAGTCAAAGACGATGCTGAAGATATCACCAGAAGAGCCTCCGGTCTTGGCCTAGTTGTGTTGAATAAAGATGACTATGATGAGTTATCAACATTTGATCAATCCAAGGTTGAGTCTAGAGCTCGCGAACTTGGTCTGAGAGTATTTGATGCCGAAGAAGCTGCTGAACTTGAATCATGGAGAAGTCCACAAGAATCACAACTACGTGCCTCTGCTGAAAACTTGGGTTTGATTTTGTTGACTAAAGAACAAGTTGCTGAACTGTCCAAGAAAGACGTCAAGGATGCTATCACTACTGAAAACATTGGTGAAAAGGCCAAGACTTTGGGTTTAGTTGTTCTATCTTTTGAAGATTACGAAACTTTGAAGAGAGATTCATTAACTACCTCAACTCCAGAGAAGTTGACATTGGCTGCATCTGCTTTAGGTCTATCTATCGTTGGTACCAAGGAATTGGCTGACTTAAAATCTGAACCGAAAGATATTGCAGGTACCTTGGCAAAGGAAGGTAAGATCAGTATCACTACTGATGAATATGATGCGTTGGTGTTAAAGGCTAGAGAGATTGATTCTGATGATTACATGAACTCTAAATTGGAAGAGAAGGGTTTGATCACTATTCCATCTGATGAATACGAAGAACTGAAGGCTAAACACTTGACTGAAGCAGAAATCACACAAAGAGCTTCCGCTTTGGGCTTGGTTACCATTCCAACTGAAGAATATCAATCATTTACTACTAAATCTGAGATAAGAAAGGAAGATATTGTGACAAGGGCTTCTGAATTCGGTTTAACTGTCATCACCCATGAAGAATACGAAGAATTACGTTCTAAACCAGAGATATCCAAGGAGAACATCTTAGAGAAAAGTGGTGACTTTGGTTTGGTTGTTTATCCAAGTGAAAGTGTCCCAGTATTAAGGGAAGTCAACAACCCATTATTGTCAAGATCAGATGTTGTTCAGAGAGCATTGGAATTTGATATGGTTGCTGTCTCAAAGGAAGAATTAGCAGAATTGAGAAAGAAGGCTGGTATCAGAAGAGAAGAAGAAGGAGAAGAAGACCAAGAAGAAACACAAGAAGAAACAGGATATTCAGATGATGAAGGTCTACCATTGACAAGGGAACAAGTTGAAGCTGGTGCTAAAAACTACGGTTTATTGGCAATTCCTGAAAATGCCTTTGTTGCTACTAATGTTTCAAGAATCCCAGATGTTAATAACGTCGTTGTTTTACCTGTTACTTACTACAACAAGCTGACCAAATCAGAAGTGTTAAACATTGATAAGTTTTCTAACGATGAATTACAAGCCCAAGCCAAGAAAAGAGGTTTCCATATAGTCTTTGGTGAACAAGAATTCAAAGAACCACCTTCAGTGTCAAGAAAGAGTACAATTACTTCATTTAAGAGTTCTAATTCAAGAAAGAACATTGCTGATTTAGCATTGAATTCTGCTTCAGTTGAATATGAAAATGCTTCTGCACGCAATTCACGTTCAAGTTCAAGAGCCCACTCAAGAACGGGCTCAAGATCAGGTTCAGTTAACCCACCAGCTAGCCGTAACTTCTCCATTGATGGTGGTATATCATTAGTTACAGATGCTTCACTATCAGAACCTAAGATCATTCCAGCTTTAACTCAAACCGTTATTGGTGAATACGTTCACAAATATTACCGTCGTTTAGGACCATTTAGTTCAATATCAGAAAGTAGACATGAGAGATACTTCTGGATTCATCCTTATACTTTGACTTTATATTGGTCAACTACCAATCCAGTTCTTGGTAACCCATCAACACATAAGACCCGTGCTGCTGCCATTGTCGGTGTTGAAAGTGTTGATGATAATAATCCATTACCGACTGGTCTATACCACAAGAGTATTGTTGTTCATTCTCAAACACGTTCAGTTAAGTTCACCTGTTCGACTAGACAACGTCACAATATCTGGTATAACTCCCTTCGCTACTTGATCCAAAGAAGTATGGAAGGTATTGACTTGGATGAAGATTTTGATGATTTGATGAGAGTTAACTAAGAGATTAAAGAGAGTAAGAAGCTGTTTTATCTGTTTAGTTTGTTTATTTGTTTTCCATTTGTTAATAGTTATATTATTTAGTTTATATTATCACTTGCTGTAATGCTTCTCTCTCAGTGGCGTAAATTCACTAATATGCATTGCATTATAGCTTTCTCACTTCAAGCAAGACTATGGAGAACTAAATGGAAAGGTCAGAAGACCGCGAATACGTTTTATACTGTCTCCCGAAGAGGAAGAAACGGTGCCACTGCCCATAACCAAACATTGAAGTTTTATTAGTCCTCTCACAAAGATGATATAAAGATGTTGGGGAATTGCAGGTGAAAATCTCAATCGTTAACTACGATTACGAGTTTGGCTCCTGTGGTTGCAGTTGTTGTTGAGATAATATGGGGAAACTAATATCGGTTATGCAAACCACTGTACAGTCAGGCTACTCAACGGCTCTGCACATTTGATTGAGAGTTCTCGTTGCGGAGATTCTGGAGCTTTCCTTAAGATAATCCATCCTCTTTCTCTCTTTGTAGCTTACTTTCTTCGCTGCCTTCTTTCCTTCCTTCCTTCTTTCTTTGTGCAAGCGTAAATGACCTGCATTATGGGTTAACTCTTTAATGCCCGAAACTTTATAAACGTCCGGGAGGGGAAATATGTGCATAAATATGGTATCTGTTACAACCGTAAACAGTTGCTGTTATACCGTTTATGGAAGATTTCAGGTGTTCGTTTAGTTCGGATCTATTGTGTCAATGGCGAAGAGCCTTGCAAAAGACTCTGCTCAATAACATTTTCTGATGCCAAGTGCATTCCAAGACATTCCAAGACCCTCCGATCTATCCAGAGGTCAATAGTACCAGACAGTCAATTCTTTAGAACTCAAGCTCAGACAAGGTTGTAACAACCTCGAGCCCCGACGCCCGTAATAAGTAATTATTGCATCTCGTGCATCGAGGATCCCTATCGAGGTCAAACTAAAAAATGGGGAGAGGGATGACACCTAATGTGGGTGAAAGATTACATTGAAGACGGTTCAAAGACTCTGGTGACTGGGTCTGTAAGAGCGTATATGCTTGTCCTTGTTGCCTTCAAGAGATATATCAGCTCTCTTCCATCAAGGTTGTAGCTTGTGTCTTTTCCTGCTTCTCATTATGTTGAGAAGATTCCATTTGACGGACTTCCGTTCTAGTGAGAGACCATACATAAACGATGAGTGATGAGCCGGCAAATTTACTTGCATGAGTATAAAGAGAGACCCAATTCTGCAATGGCTGCTGTTCTCTTTTGGCCAGATCCACTGGAACAGTATCACCTCTAACCTGATGCTACTCTTAATCTCACTACTAGTTCAGGTCTGTGTGGCCAACACCATAGTTAAGACTAAGAATGGTATAATTAGAGGTACTCACAGTTATGAGTTTGGTCAAGACTATTTCTTGGGTATTCCATATGCTTTACCTCCAGTTGGTTCATTACGTTTTGCCACTCCTCAGCCATATAATAAGACTTGGAATAATGTCAAGGTTCATGATGAGTACGGTGATGCTTGTATCTCTGTGGGGAACTACGGTAATCATGGTTTAAATCAATCTGAAGATTGTTTGACCTTGAACATTGTAAGACCTGAGGGGAACCATAAAGATTTACCTGTGGCTATTTGGATCTATGGTGGATCATTTGTCGATGGTGCTTCTTCAGCTTCAATGTTCAACTTATCTTATATTGTGCAAAATTCTGTTGAAATTGGTAAACCAATCATCGGTGTCTCTTTGAATTATAGACTTGGTGGATTTGGTTTCTTAAATGCTGAAGCTGCAATCGAGAAAAATTGGACTAACGTTGGGTTAAGAGATCAATTGACTGCAATTGAATGGGTTCATGAAAATATTGATGCATTTGGTGGTGATCCTGATCATTTGGTCATTTGGGGTGAATCTGCAGGTGCTATGTCTGTTGGATTCTTATTAAATTCTGGTATGCTTGGTGATTATGTTCAAGGTGCTATTATGGAATCAGGTACCGCTATAATATCTCAAACTGGTTATGCCGGTTTACAAGAGAAAGATTATACTGCTTTAACCAAGCATTTCAATTGTACTGGGAAGGATACATTGGGTTGTTTACAAAAAGTTAATTCACATGATTTACAATATGTGTTTAATA
Organism: Taiozyma odintsovae; assembly: GCA_030557705.1. NCBI lineage: Eukaryota > Fungi > Ascomycota > Saccharomycetes > Phaffomycetales > Wickerhamomycetaceae > Taiozyma > Taiozyma odintsovae. The sequence goes on from JANIVH010000017.1 coordinate 132,517, forward strand.
AGACAAATGATGTTTTACCTGGTCAAAATTATATTTTCCCATATATTGATTATCAAGTGATTCCAAGATCCGGTTATAACACTTTAGAAAGTGGTAATTTTACAAAAGTTCCAATATTATTAGGTACAAACACTGATGAAGGTACTTCTTTTGTCCCATCTTCTTTAAAGAATCAAGATTTATTCCTTGAATATATTAAGATGAATTTCCCATTAATGAGTAATGATACTATTTATGAATTATTATCATTATACCCTTTAAATGATACTTCATTACATACCCCATTAGATCCAACTTATAACACTTCGGAAATAGTTTTCCCATCTTCTTATAATGATTCATTATATCCAACTATTGCAACTTTAGCCACTGATGTTTTATTTGCAGGTCCAACTCGTATTACAGCTGATAAATTTGTTAATCAAAGTTTACCAGTTTTTAAATATCGTTATAATATTCCAAATTTAGCTGATGCATCTCATCCATGGACAGGTGTTGGTCATTTCAAGGAAGTTGTCTATGTATTTGATAATCCAACCAATATGACTTTGGGTGCTTGGGATGCATCTTCAAAATCACCTAATGCATCTGATGATATTTCTAAACACTGGGCTAGTTTCATTTCTGATTTAGATCCAAATTGGGATGATGAAGCTGAATTATGGCCAGAATATGGTGAAAATGAAGAAAATCAAGTATTTGATTTAAATGGATTTTATATCGAAGATGATGATTGGAGAGAAGAACAAATTGTTTATTTCCAAACTATCCATAATCAATTGAACTACTAGTGGTAATTATTTTATTCAATTCTCGTATTACATTACTACATGTGGTGTGAATCCATATGGACTTTAATATGTATACTTTAGTATCAAATATCCTTTTCAACCAATATGATTAGCTGTAAATTCTCTATACAATACAAAAGGTGCCTTTATTGAATCTGGGTTATTCAATTCAGTGTAGTCGTTCGTATAGTAGCAATGAGATATCCCCTCAATAATAAATGGTAGTTATACGGATTAATTATACAATTTTCTACATTTTTATACAGTTACAGCCGCACGATATGGGGTACCTGACCTTTAACTTTACCTCTGTAGTACTTTCAATAATGTATGGATCAATGGATCAATTGGATTCAGCATGATCACATGGATTACTTACATTGTTCTCATCAATTGACATCTTCTTAGTCCGTTAAGTTCTTATCGCATAGATGCAATTGGACATTTTTACAAAAGATCAACAATGCATTTCAAATTCTTGACAAATCCTTACTAACCATTTTTACACCTCTAATTTAGATTCCACCTGTTTTAAAAATCTATAGATGATCTACATGACCTAATTGTAGATCAATTTAGTTTATCCCATTGGATCAGATCGATAATTGGGTGATTGATAGTTATGTATAAATAGTCATAAAGATCCCCCAAATAAAACTTTTCCAAAATTAACTCACTAGTTCAAAGATGTTAATTCCATTTCTACTAATTGGATTGGCAATAGCCAATTCAACACCAAAGGTTAAGACAAACAATGGTACAATTATTGGTCAATATTTAGAATCATTTAATCAAGATGCTTATTTAGGTATACCATATGTTCAACCACCAATTGGTGAACTTCGTTTCAAACCTCCACAATCTTATAATAAATCATGGGAAGACATTAGAGAATTTAAAGAATATGGTGATGCATGTATAAGTACATGGGGTTCAGATAATGCACCATATCCTCAATCAGAAGATTGTTTAACATTAAATATTATAAAACCTCATGGAAATTATTCAGAATTACCTGTTGCTATATGGATTCCAGGTGGTGGATTTCAAGATGGTACAGGTCGTAGATTTACATATAATATGTCATTTATTGTTGAAAATTCTGTTGAAATTAATCAACCTTTCATAGGTATTACAATAAATTATAGATTAAATGGATTTGGATTTTTAAATTCAAGAGAAGTTGGTTTTAAAGGTTGGACAAATAATGGGTTACGTGATCAATTAAAGGCAATTGAATGGATTCATGAAAATATTGCAGAATTTGGTGGTAATCCAGATCATCTTATCCTTTGGGGAGAATCTGCAGGTGCAATTTCAAGTCATCAATTATTATTAGGTGATAAAGTTGATAGTTATATTAAAGGTGCAATCTTAGAGAGTGGTTCATCAATTTTAAAAAGCACTGAAACTGTTGGTTGGTTAGATGATGAATATCAAACTACACTTGAATATTTCAATTGTCAAGACACTGTGGAACCATTGTTATGTTTACAAAATGTTAGTGCAACTGATTTAAAATATGTGTGGAATTTAACAAATGGTATTATATCAACACCATTTGGGTTCCCATATATCGATGGTGATATCATTACAAAATCACCATATTCGTTGATTCAAGAAGGTGATTATCATAGAGTTCCAATGTTAATTGGTACTACAACTGATGAAGGTACCGCATTTACAGATACCAGTTTAGATAATGTTACAAGTGTTTTAAAATTTTTCCAATCTGAGTATCCATATTTATCTAATAGTTCATTGGATAAATTAAGTGAACTATATGATGATCCACAGTATTGGTGTCCACATGATCCAACTTATAATACAAGTGAATTGATCCTACCAGAAGGGTTTGGTTCATTATTTAGAAAAAGTTCAGCTATATTAGGTGATTTAATGTTTATTTTCCCAACGAGAATAGTATCAGAATTAAGTTCAAGTCAAAATGTTCCAATTTATAAATATAGATTTAATATACCAAATTCTGGTACAGAAGGGACACCAATACTAGGTACAACACATTTTCAAGAAGTTTCATACGTTTTTGATAATAATATTTTATCATCAAATGGTACAATGGGTAATTGGAATAGTGATTTGAGGAGTCCACAAATTGCAAATTCAATGTCAAAATTATGGATTAGTTTTATAAATAATTTAAATCCAAATCGTATTAATGACATTGATTTATCAATTAAATTACCAAATGGTAATTGGCCATTATATAATTTAAATCAAGAAAATTTAGTATTTGATTTAAATGGATTTTATATTGAAGATGATAATTGGAGAAAAGAACAATATGAATTTGTTAAATCAATTTCAAATCAATTGAATTATTAATTATATAGATTTACATATGTAATATAAATATCGTATTTTACTCTAAACATCCTAAATCAAACCAATAACCTTATCCTTACCATTATATCACTATCACCATTATAATCCCAATTTCAACCAATCATAATCATCAACCATGGTCCCTGAAATTTGATTAATTTCATAATCATTCATAAATGTATCATTATCAATTGATTTAAATTCAATTTCTTTTTGTAAAAAATGTTCAAATTCTGAAATTGATGATATTGATGAACTATTATCCTTTGTATTTATTGATATTGATGAAAAAGTTGGAGATTGTTCATTCATTAATAAAAAATCTTGATTTTGTAATGGAGATTTTTTTGAAATTTGTTTTGATTGTTTTGGTTGAATAAAATTTGAATCCATTTCTAAATTATCATTTTTATTAACAGGTCTAATAACTCCATGTAATTTATAAAATAATCCACAAGCATTACAAAGTACATCACCATTCATTGAACGTCTCCAAAGTGGAGTTGAAGCAGTATGACAATTTGCACATTGAATAAAAATTCCATCATTTTTTTTAAAAAATTCAATTTTATTTAAATTAATTGATATTGAATTATTTGATTCAAAATCATTTTCATGAATATTTGATTTTAATGATGATGAAATTGGTATTGTTGGTAAAGAATTTGAAATAAATTGATTATATTGATTAAATTGATTATTAAATTGATTTGAAATAAATTGATTTTCATTATTTTCATTATTTAATTGTGATATCTTTTTAATATGAGCAACATAGTCAAAATCATCATTAATTGAATCTTTAATTAATTTTTTGGGTTTGACAATTTTTGGATTTGTTTTACTTAATCTCCATGATAAATTTGATATACGAGTATTATTTGGAGAATTTTTAAATTCTCTTGAATTATACATTCTATTAATTGAAATATTAGTCTTTAAATCATTCTTTTGATTTGATCCTAAATAAGGATCAGTTTGGAAAGTTTCTAATATTTTTGATAAATCTGATGAATTTTTATTCATTATCAATAAGATTTAATTAAATTTAGACTTTCCTTGGTCCTTTATTCCTTTGTTTCTTTATTAAATCCTTCTTTGTTCTTTATTCCTTTGTTTTATTTCTTTATCTTTTATTGAAAATCAATTAATTTAACCTTTGAGGGGCAATTGTGATTACGTAATACTTGATTAGATAATAGCTTATGTAATATGATTATATAATATATTATGTAATGAATGTTTAGGTAATAGATTACCTAATCAAAGAAGTGGCTGTCGATAGTCACGTGACTTATCACATGATCTCCTCACCTTCGCTATTTCTTTCTTTTTTTACTTTTGACTCATCAATTTAATAATTTGTGTCAAACTTGAAATTTAACCAAGAATTTATAAAAGAAATAAAGAATAATCATTTTAATCAATAAACAATAACAATTCAACTATCAATCAATTATCAATTATCAATCAATCATTAATTATCAATAACTATTACCAATACTCAATCATCACTATCAACTATTAACACTTCTCGCTATCTTTATCCTTTAATACGTACGGATCATAAACGGCATTTATAAAAAGTTAGAAAAAAATTTATAATTATACCCCTTTATTATTTATTAGTTATAATCAATATAATGGATATAACTAATTTTAATGATGATTATATTTCATTTTATAATAAACAACAAGAGAAGACAATAATTTTTAAATTTTTGATAAATCATTCAATTAATTTAATTTTATTAAAATATAAACATGTCTTTAAAAGAATTGATGAATTTAAAACGTTAAATCAATTCCTTATAACATTATTTCAAAGATCACAAATAAACCTAAATGATTTTCAAAAAATATATATAATACTGATAAATTTCTTAAATTTAAATGTTAAATTAAATTCATTGATTAAAATATCTATAAAACATTTATTCTTAGCAATTTTAATGAAATTCAAGAGGAAAGAACTAGCAGAATGGGAAATTATAACAGGTTTACCAAAAGAAAATTTAAAAATTTTGATTCAATACGTTGATGTTTTAAATGAAAATAATGATTATGATGATGATAAAATTGATAATATTATGAGTATAAATAATGATGAAATTCAAAATTTAAATAATATGATGAAATTATTAGTTTATAAAAAATTTCAAATTATTAGTTAATTTGTTATGGGATGGAATAAAGGTTAGGTTAGGATAATTAGTATATGTATTAATATTAGTTATAGTATTAATGGTATTATTAGTAGTTATAGTAATAGTAGTAATAGTAATAGTAAGTAATAGATAGTAATTGATAGTCATAGTAGTAATAGATAGTATAGTACAGTATAATATAGTATAGTATAGTACAGTATAGTATATTATAGTATATTATAGTATAGTATATTATAGTATATTATAGTATAGTTTAGTTTAGTTTAGTTTAGTTTAGTGATAGTATAGTAATCAATAGATCTACTGTGATAATGAATCATTATTACAACTAATATCTATAATATCTAATTATAATTATACAAACAAATTATTATACAATGAATTAAAAATACAAACTAAAAGTTCATAAATTTATAATTCACTAGAATTAAAATCATAATCATTAATCATTCTTAATAAATTATCTTAATCGTCTCGCTCATTTTTTTGATAAATTATCTAAATCAGAATTTAATAATTTTTCTCTATTCCTTTTACAAGTTAATGTATCACTATGTCTCTTTAATGCATCTTTTCTTGCAAATCCTTTACCACATAATTGACAAATATGTGGTAAAATTGGTAAATGAGCTCTTTGATGTCTTCTAAGATCTGATGATCTTCTAAATGATAATGTACAATCATTACAAATAAATGGTTTTTCATTTGATATTTTTTCCCTTTCTTGAAATGATGAATTTAAATGTGAGATTGGTGAATTTGATACTATTGAATTTGGTGATGATATTTCTTTATTAAAAGGTGAATTTCCTGAAATAATTGGTGATTGAAAATTCCATGATGAATTTGATGATGTTTTATCATTTGATTGTGTTATTGATTGATTATGAATTAATTGATTTGATTGATTTGATTGATTATTTAAATTATCAAAATAATTTAAATTAAAAGTTGGGAAATGATTTGTATTTATTGCAGGATTCGTAAGACCAAGATTTAAAAAATCTTTTGATTCATTTTTATCAATTGGATTTGATGCATATTGAATCCTTTTCAATAATTCTAATATTGTTGGATCAATTTTTGAATTCATTGATGTTGCAACTATTGCCTCAGCTGCATCTCTAAGAAATTTTCTATCTTCATCATCACCATCTTGTTTATTTATAAGATTATTTATTGATGTTATATTATTCGACATCTTAAACCTTTATAAATTTGAATATTTGATTCATTAAAATTGATTTGTTTCATTTAATTATCTTTTTAATTTGTAAATTAACCACAGTTAATCAAATTTGGTAAATGTGTCGCTATTTGTTACAATTTTAATTAAATAGAATAATTGCACGTGATCTTTGGCAACGGTGTTGCGCTTACCGATTTGTTAAAGATAAACAATAGATCAATCAATAGATCAATAAAGATATAATATTAATTAATCAATAAAGAGTTAGTCAATTGATAAACAATTAATTGATCAATCAATAAATTAATCAACAGATCAATAGATTAATATCAATATGTTCAAACAGGAACAATTACAAAAAAATGTTCATGATTTAATTAAAGTAACTGATATCAATAATTTACCAAATGATTTAAATAACTCTTTATTAAACCAATATAAGACAATTGAAGGTTACAAGATATTCATTCAAACAAATCTTATATCTAAGAAAATAAATGATGATGTTAAATCTGTGATTGCTGCTCTTTATAATTCAACTACTGATGGTGTTATAACTGTTAAAGAAGAATTGAATATCGATGGAAAAGATTATATTATTATTGTTACATTGATGTATATAAAGATTTAAAGATTATATTATTATTGTTACATTGATGTATATAAAGATTTAAGGATTATATTATTATTGTTACAAATGTATATAAAGATTTAAAGATTATATTATTATTGTTACAAATGTATATAAAGATTTAATATGAAGTGAATCTATGTATTGAATGACTAAAATCTACCCATAAATGTTTGTGTTAATTGATTTTGATTCATTTGTAATAAATTTTTCCTCTTAATTTCTCCCATTGAAACCAGTTTCTTTATATGTGAATTTTTATATTTTCTAATCTTTAAACAACATTCAAGGAAACTTATTGGTAAATCATTAAAATTTTTCAACATTGATTCCCATATCTCTAATACAATTGAATCACTTTGATCATCAATATCTTCTTGTTCTTCTTTAAAATCAATTGAAATTAAATCAATAAACTCCTCAAGTATCTTAAATTTTGATTCAATTATATCATTTGATAAGAAATTTATAAATAATTTATATAAAATTTCAAAATCTCTCTTAATTAACATTAACACTTTATCAATATCCTTATTCTTAAATGTAATTGATTTATGTAAATTCTTTAAATATCTTAATACAACTTCTTCAATAATCTCTTCGGTTAAAATTTCAAATAAATATTGATTCATATTTTCATTAAAATCACCAAAATATTCATAAATTGTATCACTTATTAATTGGACAAAATTATCAGTTTCTCCTTTATTATTAAACCAAGATTTATCAAAAATTTTTTGGAAAACTAATTCTAAATCATCAAAGATTAATACAATTAATCCATCACAACATTGTTTAGCTAAATTTGCAAATCCATCAATTGCATTCTCTAGACTCTGTGTAATACTTTGTTGATATTTCTTAGAAACCATTGATCCATATTTATTTGAAATGGCTTCTGTATAATCTGCACCTCTCATTTGATCATTACCTAATGCTATCAAGTATTCAATTAAACCTGGTGGTACAGGTTCAATTTCTTCTTCATCATTATGCTTTTTATTTCTTTCTCTATTATTCAATGTTATCAATTTTGAAACTTCACTCTTAATAATTTTACTCCATTCATTTTGTCTATTAATTAATAATTGACTAAATTTTGAAATAACACCATCAAGAATCTTACCTTGACCCGAGCCTGATGCGACATCACATTGTTGAGTAAACATTTGAAAAACAATTTTTGAACCTTCTAATGCGTATAATTTTTCTGAATCTTGTTCAGGGGCAGTTAATCTTGATTTAAATAAATCTTGTTCAGTTTTCATTAAATTATTCATCCATTCATTCATTTTCATTATAATTAAATTTAAATAATCATCTAATAATTGATTCTTTGAATCTTCACCAATAATTGTCTTACCATATTTTAAACCAAATTCATTCTTGGTAATTTCTCTATATTTTTGATCAAATTCTAATATATCCAAAATGAAAAAAGTCTCTGGTTCTCTCTCAATTAATTTATTAATCAATTTATTTAATTCCTGGTAATAACAATTAAAATAAATATCAAAAATTTCCCAATTTTTTGGTAATAATAAAGATAAATCTTGTTGAATACATTTTAAATCAGAGAAAACCCAATCTAAATTTTGTAAAATCTCAAATAATTCAGTTTCTTCACCTTTTGATTCAAATGTTAACCAACAATTTTCAAAAATTTCTTCTATAGATTCATTAACTTTATCAATGAAAAATTGTTTATAACCTCGTTCATTAACACGATCTGCAATTGTACCACTAATAATTTGTTCAAATAATAATTTATCAATCCCCCATTTTTGATCTTTCCTGGAAATACTTTTCTCAAGGATGTCTCTTTTACTTTTAATTCTATTATCATGAGTCTCTTCAAATTCAATTATCTTGGCGAGTCTAATAACTAAACTATTATTCCCAATCTTAACACTTTCAACTAATCCATTGATAATATTACTTATCAATTGTTCAAATTTTAAAATAACAGGGTTAACTCTTGTAAATAATCTCTTTATTGTAAATTTTGAATCATCTGAAGCAAATTTACTTAATTCTAAAATTTGATCTTTAAAATCAAGTAATTTGGTTAATTTATAATGAATTGGTAATAAATTTTTAACTTCATAATCGATATCAATATTTTCATAATCTTCATTTATAATCATTTCATCAACTTCATTTAATTGATTTTGAAAATCAGATATCTTGTCAGATATTGTTATAACTATTTCAAAAATTTCATGAACCTTGGTTAATTTATTTATTAATTCATACCTTTCAATTGAGTCAAAGGATTCAATAGCAACAACGTTAATATCTTTAATGAAACCCTTTAAATTCTTAATCTCATCTTGACATAGTTGTAAAGATTGAAATTTTGCTAATATACTGTCCAATTGTTTTTGACTTCTTGATTTTAATTCAACTTCTAGTGTAAGCTTCTCTTGAATCAATTGTTCTTTTAATGTTGTTATCTTGTCTAAATCATCATCCGTTTTCAGCAATTGAGAGATCTTATAAAGTGCATCGGGAAGTTGTCCTCCATTTAGTGAATCGTTCATTAAGTCTTCAACTTATGTTACTGAAGATATCAATTAAAACAATCGTGTTTACAATTATGGAATGAATTCATTAATTGATCAATTTCGCGAATTTTGGATTTTGTGCCAATTTGTCGTAATTTTTCGCAAGTTTCCTGACAATCTTTTTCTGAATTACCCGATTCGTCTTTACGTTAATTTTCTCTTTAATTATATAAAAACGGTCAATGATCTTTATGTTTGCACTCAAGTTCAATGCTCTATTAAGGGTTTATTAATTGTATTGTAATTCCGCTTATTTAATTCTTTTTTGTATTACTTTTTGCTAAATTCTTATCATGTCAAATCTTATCAAAAATAACTTTCTCGATTCAATCATACAATCAACAAAAACCCATCAATTGATCTATAATTAAGTGAAAACCCCATCAATTGGTCCATAATAATATAACAATGGCCACAGTTCAAGAAAAATATGATCTAATAGATAAGGCAGAGACCTATATCCGTTCCAGGATCCCAGATGTTCAATTGAAAGCTCTTATCATTTGTGGTTCAGGTTTAGGTGGTATATCAAAGAAATTAAATAATACCGTATCAATTCCATACACTGAAATCCCAGGTTTTAAATCATCAACTGTACCAGGTCATGAAGGTCGTCTATTAATTGGTTCTATTGGTGATAAAGAAGTCCCCGTGATTTGTATGGTTGGTCGTTTACATTTTTATGAAGGTTATTCATTCGATGAAACTACTTTCCCTATAAGAGTTTCAAAACAATTAGGTATTGAAACAGTTGTTGTTACTAATGCCGCAGGTGGTATAAATTCTAATTTTAAACCTGGTGACCTTATGGTTATCTATGATCATTTAAATTTCCCAGGCTTTGCAGGTTCTCACCCTTTACGTGGTCCAAATCTTGAAAAATTTGGTCCTCGTTTCTTACCATTATCTGAAGCATATGATTTAGAACTAAGAAAATCATTCTTTAAACAAGCAAAGAGACTTAATATTTCAAGAAAGATCCATGAGGGTACTTATTTCTTTGTATCGGGTCCAACTTTTGAAAGTAGAGCTGAAAGTAGAGCTATTTTTTTCTTTGGTGGTGATGCAGTTGGTATGAGTACAGTTCCTGAAGTTATTGTCGCTAGACATTGTGGTTTAAAAGTTCTTGCTTTAAGTTTAATTACTAATGCTTGTGTTGTAGAACCACCTGCAAGTGCATTAGATGAAACTCCTGTACCATTGGATCAAGGTGCAGCTTCACATGCTGAAGTTTTAGAAACTGCTAATGAAGCTTCAAAAGATGTTGAAAGAATAATTGAAGCCGTTGTTAATGAATTTTAAAGTATATTCTACAATCATAAATATTTATTCGTTTTAAAATTGAGTATACAAAATTAACCTTTTTTTCATTCGTCAATTTGACCTGCTGATTCCCATTTACCATCTAAACTTTCTCTCCATAAAGTAACTTTATTATCGCCACCAGAAATAGCCAATATGTTACCAGACAATGACCAACTTGCTCTCCAACAAACATCTGGGAATTTTTCTTCTTGTAAATATTGTTTTTTCCATTCAGAACCTGGTTTATCTTGCGACCAAATTATAACAGTTTTATCTTGTGAAGCTGAAGCAATATATGAACGAACAAGAACAGATGGTGACCAAGCAACATCTCTAACCCAATCACTATGACCTTCTAAAGTATGTTCTAATTCATAAGTATTCTTTTCAGGACTAAATTTCCAAATTTTTGCTAAATTATCACAACCAGCTGAAACGAATCTACGTTCTTGCTTTTGTTCCGAGGAATCACCTGAAGTTGACACGGGTGGAGCCCAAGTAGCTGAATTAACACCAATTGAATGTGCTCTATCAATAACAATAGATGATGTTGTTGTATCTTCTTTATATTCCACAATTGAAATCTTACCATCAGATGAAGTAACTAATAATTGAGCACCATATTCATGTGGAGCCCATGAAACACTATTAACAGAAGCTTGATGCACTGTATGTTCAGAAATAATAGACCATCTACCTTGTTCTTCTCTCCAAATCAATACTTTACCATCATATGAAGCAGATGCTAAGATAACACCAAATTTTGGATGAGCCCAACTTACTTGCCAAACTGGACCATCATGACCTTTTAAAGTATCAACTAATCTATGTTCTGTACCATCAACTTCAAAAATTTTAATGGTCTTATCACTAGAACACGTAGCCAGTCTCTTACCGTAGTAATCTAAGACAGCATCATGAATTAGATCATCATGGGCATTGCCAATTGTCACCTAGGGATTATGTTAGTACTCATCTCTGTTTATATCTCTTTTCCCTTGATCTAAAGATCAATCTGATCACCACTCACCATTTTGTTTATTTGATTCTGTAGTTTGATTCCTTGGTAATACGAGTACGCTATGTACGAATCAACAATGTATAAAGGTTCAATTCAATAGAGTTTTAACTCTTAACACGATATCAATTTTGTCACAACACTATTTCATTGAATAAACACGTCGATTTTATTTCAAAGCTCAACCACCGCGAATTCGTATTACCCGCAGCCGATAAAGATCAATTTGAACAAGTTGTACAATTGTAACATGTAGAAATTGTGTGGAGAACCCTTTTAAAAACATATAGAGAAAAGTGGCAATTGAGCATGAAATGGCTACTGATATTACTAGTGACAGGTAAGTTCTCCCTATTTAGTTACTTGAAAATTTTCATCGTTTATTAACTCTTAATAGTCATAACAAATGTACTGGCTAACGGCTTTGCAGAACAATTATATTCACAAGCATTAGAATTACTACGGCAGCATGAATCCAAAGTTGAAAAGACACAAGTTAACTTCTCATTGTCGATACCCGTTGATTATGAAAAAGAGTACGTGCTCAAACAGAATGAGAAACTTGAAAAGAGTCTATCGGATGAACAATTACGTGCTAGAGAGCTTCTTATTGAAAGTTCTAATCTTGGAAACGTTGATGCCTCATACATGTTAGCCGATATCAACCTGTTTGGGAACTATAGTTATCCTACTAATGCTACTTTGGCACTGAGTTATTATAAAAGAGTCGCTGAACTCTCTTCAAATGCTACAGCGAATTTCTATTTGGGTGTTATCTATGCTACGGGACTCTTTGGTGAAATTGAAATTGATCAAGCAAGAGCAAATCTATATTTCCATCAATCTTTTGATCAGGGGGATATTAGAGCAGGGATGGCTCTAGGGTATAGATATTTAAATGGTATTGCCATTGCTAAAGATTGCAATACCGCATTGTATTATTATCAAGTGGTTGCTAATAAATTGAAAGAAATATACGATGCTGCTCCAATTGGTGGTCCAAATTTTGATACATTTTCTTTAAGGCTTGCTGATTTCAATGGTGGACTCTATGGTGAAGGTGTTGGTGATACTTATAGCTCATTGACGAGAAAGAAGTCAAGATTTGCCGATCGTTTAAATTCACTTGGCCTATCAGAAGATTCTTTGTTTCAAGAATCCTATTACAAGACGATGCTTTACTACGAAGGTAGTTATTTCACTCCAAGGAATTACAAAGATGCATTCAGATATGCTAAGAATATCAACCAACAAGGTATCAGACAATTAAACACTTTAGTTGAAATTGATAAGCTATATGTGGCTCAGGCTACTACGCTATTGGGTAAGATGTTCCTAAGAGGTGAAGGTGTAACTCAAGATTTTACTGAAGCTCTTGTCCATTTGAAAAAATCATTGGAAATTTATTCAACAAGCGAAGCACATAACTTACTCGGTTTGATCTATGAATATGGACCAGATGTAATTAAAGATTTAACAAAAGCCGAGACAATGTATTCAAGGGCTAATACAACTGTTAATGGTCTTTACAACTATGGTCGTATCTTGTTAGAAAAAGGTGGGAACGAGAAATTAGCCAAGAAACATATTGATAGAGCAGCATATGGTCATGACCCTTCTGCTATCTATTTACGTGCAAACTTAGTCGAAGATTCAAATCCAAATAGTTGTATGGAACAGGTTTATTATTTGAAGTTTTTCTGTGAAAAATTTGACTACGTGGTGACATCATTAGAATGGGCCTTGAAAGAATTAGGATACGGTAGATCTGAGAATGCATTGTTAGGGTATGCTATGGCTGCTGAACAAGGTTATGAAACTGCTCAGTCTTCTGCTGCTTATATACTTTTCCAATTACCAACTTTATTAGAGACAGATCCACCAATCACTACTGAAGAGAGGAGAAAAATGGCAATTACATACTTGACTAGGTCATCTGCCCAAGATAACACCGATTCAACAGTGTTTTTAGGTGATGTATATTTTAGCAATAAAGAGTATAATAAGGCCGTTGCATCATATTTAGCTGCAGGTACTATCGGTTCAAGTCAAGGTAATTTTAATATGGGTTGGTTATACGAACATGGACTTGGTGTTGATAAGGATTTTTATCTTGCAAAGCGTTACTATGATTTAGCACTTGTGGGTCATGCGAAGGCTTATTTACCTGTTCAACTTGCATTACTTCGTTTAAGATTCAAAAGTTTTTACAATAACATCACAGGTGGTAAGATTAATGGAATCTATAGTCATAACGAGCAAAGAACATGGAAAGATTTATTATCAATGTATGATAAAGTTCGTGGTACTAATGATGAAATTGCAAGGGAACATGAACAACAAGAACATAGTACCGAAGAACGAATTGAAGATATAAATCAAGTTGAAGAATTATTAGATCCTTCAGATTTTGTCGTTATTGGATTTTTCATTGTATGCTTTTTAATGTTCCTAGGTGCTAGTTATATCCAACATCGAAACTTGAGACAACGTCGTGATAATGGTGAAGTTTTCCCTAATCCAAGAGCAGAATTTCATTTCAGAGTCATTGCCATTTAGTTTAATTTAAAATTACATTTACATAATGAATATCGCAATCATGATATCAAAGATCAATGAGGAATGTAAATTTATTATTTAGTAGCTCTATCTTCAACATCATAATCATAACCACGAGCAATACCACCTCTACCTTCTTCGACAAGGGCACCATCTTCATCATAATCTTCATTGAAATCAGAACCAAGACCTGTCCATTCACGATTTTGTAAATGGATAGCAGATGTTGATACTGTACCTTTTATAGTGACAGCTTGTGAAAATGCTTTAACTAATTGACCTTCATCTTTATTTGATTGAGACACTGAATCAATTTCAAGGTGATGAATTGAACGTAATGGACGAGAATTGCTAACATATTTACCAGTGACCGGATTAAATTCTGGAGCTTCATCTTCACCTTCTAAAGTTTCATCCTTATCATCACTCTCTATTTCATCATCATGATCCTCTTGTTCTAAAATTTTTTCAAAATCTGTAACCCATTTACCTGTCCAACTAACTTCTGGACTTAAAGCTAATTCTAATTCATATGGTGTAACTATAGGTTTAAAAAATTCATTTGTTGTATCAAGTACAATACCACCTTGACCACAACCTAAGATACACCAAATGTCAATACTTTCAAAATTAGCTAATTTAGCAACATTTGGTTTCCCAACAACAAACATATATGATTTTTTATCAGCTTCTTTAATCTGTTTAGAGACTTTTTTAATAACTTCATTTGTATTTCTTAGTGATAGAGTGTTAACAAGTATACCAATTGTACCTGCTGTTCTTGCAATATGCATATATCTATAACGTTTCATTAATGATGGGAATGGTCCCTGGTTTATAAAGTTATCAAATGGTGAATATATTGATAATTGTGAAAATTTAGTTGAAAGGTATAATAAATGAGGAGGTTGTGGAGTAGTTATATGAAATAAATTATAATTTATAAGTTCATCTTCTTCAATAAATTGATCTGTTATTAAAATTCTATTAGAAAATCTTAAATTTGAACGAGTAGGAATATCAGAATTTTTTGAACCTATTATCTTAGCATCATTTGCCTTCTCCAAATTAATATCAGCAAATGCAAGATTTGGGTATATTGATTTTAATTCATTATAAAGTTCAGGTAAATATCTTGTATGTGGAGCATCTGCCATTAAAACCACTTTTGAATCTTTATCCAAATAAGTTTCTTTAAATTTATTAATTGTTAATTCAAGATCCAGATGTGGTTTACCAAATATATAAACAGCAGGAAGTTTTTGAATTGCATTTAAACAAGCATCACCAAAATGGATAACGATATTACTATTAACATGTTCAGCTGCAACTTCATCAATACAGCAAGAGGAATAAGCAGTATCAGCAAGGATCCAAACATTTTGAATATTTTCTTCTAGTGCATCTTGAGAACATTTACAATTCACACAAGTCTTATCACAGTTCTCTTGCACTTTTTTAATCTCATTTACTGGTTGTATAGTTGATAAAGTCTCTTGAAGTTGTTGAACAATAATAGCAGAGTCACCAACAAGTGAATCTGGGAATTGTAATGTAATTTTCTTGAATTTAAGATTACCATTATCATCTAATTGTGATAAATGTTTAGATAGATCATCAATTGAATAATAACTTTTAATCAATTCAAAGAGTTTAGACTCATCTTTCCAATCAGGACCTAAATAACTTCTATCAATTTCCCTTTTTTCCACTCTTTGGAATTCAAATGTATTCTCATCTTGATACGTTGATAAAGCTGGTGCAACAATCTCTGACATCTTGAAAGAAATAGTGATTTAAATTAATATACAGCTTATTCATAAGCTCATCTCTAATTTTTTTTTTATTAAGCACTTCGCGAACTCGTTTTATAAATCTCGATAGAGCAATGAGTATTATAAAGCTCTGCACTTACAGTTCTTAAATAGCCCTGAAAGACTAATTCTAACATAGTTGATTATTATTAGTAGACATTGATTTTTTTCTCGATATCTTTATACTCTATCTCAATATCTCTATACTCTATCTACCTATATCTACCTATATCTACTTATCACTCTCCATCTCTTTATATATCTACCTATATCTACTTATAACTCTCCATCTCTTTATATATCTACCTATATCTATATCTCTATAACTATGTAAATATGTATCTATCAATCTAAGAACCTCACTTAAGTCATTGCAGATCTGATTTACAGATTTAACAAAATGTTTTATAATTTTAAAGCTGTATAAAATAACAGTTTCCGCTTATTGTGTCCCGGATTAATTGAGGTAATTCCAAGACCTTTCAAGCCGAGAAAAGAGCTTATTTAGTGTTTATTGTAAGAGTTAGATTTTGGTAACAAATAAGAAGTTATAGATCTATAGTTAAGTTATAAGTGTTAAAGAGTTACATAGTTTTAGAGCTATAAGAGTTAACTAGTTAATCTTTATAAGTCATCGGCTTTAAAGCCGATATTCCTGGCGCCAAAGATTTTTCATCGTTTCATAATTTCGCGAATCGCCCAACAGGCTAAAGTTTTGATAGCAAAATTATAACATTAAACATAATTTTGCCCTTTTAAGCCTCGAAATACGCCTCTTTAAAATTAAAAAGAAGAAGATTTGTTATATAAAAGTTGTGTTAATTAGTTGAATTGAAACTGGATCAATTACCGCTTCATATTAAACTCTTTTATAATTTCAATTTGAGTTCTTAGCGTTATTACCGTTATATCTCGG
This sequence comes from Taiozyma odintsovae, assembly GCA_030557705.1. Classification (NCBI taxonomy): domain Eukaryota; kingdom Fungi; phylum Ascomycota; class Saccharomycetes; order Phaffomycetales; family Wickerhamomycetaceae; genus Taiozyma; species Taiozyma odintsovae. The sequence goes on from JANIVH010000017.1 coordinate 149,821, forward strand.
TTAGAGGCTATAACTGTTCCTATAAAACATCCCGTTTAAAACTATAACAAGTTTTTTCATCATTTAAGTTTATCATTTAGCTTATTCGGTTACTATTATCTTCACCATATCATGTCTTCTTCCCGTTTGAACATTTTATCTGGTATGTCTGTTTCTTATTTCATTTTGGTGGCTTGGTCCACCAACCAAGCCACCATATGATCTATTAAAAGCTTTTTACTAATATCTACTTTAGTTGGTAATAATCCAAATTTATTATATTATACATGGAAATTACAAGGTTCACAAAAATTTAATATTCATTCCGTTATTGATAATGTTCAAATTGATTCTCCATTATTGATTCGTGATGAATTAATTAATACAAAGATCCAATTTCAACCTGAGATCCTTGTAAATAATATTAAAGATTTACAAACTAAATTAAAATATGATATTATCTTTTTATCATGCAAATCATTACAAGATATTTCAATATTAGCAACAGAATTAGTTCCTTATTTAACTAAGAATACTATATTATTAATTGAATCAACTGGATTTGTTAATTTAGAACCTTTTTTAAAAAATTGTTTACCAAAAGTTAATCAATTATCAATTTTTTCAATTATTTCAAATATTGATATAAGAAAAATTTCAACAAATGAATACACTAATTTAAAATTATCAAGAGAATTAATTATTGGTGAATCAAGTACATCAACTTCTAAATATTCAAATACAACTCAACAAAATTTAGGTGCATTATCAAAACTTTTCCAATATAAAAATTCAGATTCTTTAGTTGTCACTATAAAATCAAGTTTTATTGAATTCTTAGTTGAAGAATGGAAATTTGCTATACCAAGAATTTGTTTTAATCCATTATTAATTTTATTTGAAGTTTCAAAACCTTCAGAATTACAACAACAAATTTTGGCAAAACCGCTACTTAGTGGATTAGTAACAGAAATGATTACAGTTGCAAAGACAATGGGTTGTAAACTTCCAATTGGTTTTGATAATGAATCAGGTTTATTGAAAACTTGGACTAATGAATTTAATAATAAAGAAGTTTTTGAAAAAAATTCACTTTATTTAGATGCACCATCTTTATTCTATAGATTCTTTCATAGATTCAATTTGGATATTGATCTATTGTTATTACAACCTATCTTATTAGCTGATGATCACGGTATAAAGACTCCATATTTGGAATTCCTATATGCAACAATTTGTCGATATGAAAAATTAAATGATCCAAATTCAAATTCAATTTTTTTTAAAAGATCAATGATTGATTCAAATTTAAATGATTTAAAACTTCAAATTGAATCAAGTGAACAAATGATTTTATCTGAAAGACAAAAAAATGAAAGGTTAACTCTACAATATGAAGATCTTTTAAAAATAAATGAAAGATTAACATCAAAGGAAATTGAATTTGAAAATGTCTTGACAAATTTCCAAAATTTAAAATTACAACAAGAACATTTACATAATTCTTTACAATCAAAGACAAAACAATTAAATCAAGCTGAAGCTAGAATTCAACAATTACAAAAAAATCATACATTTTCAAATCCTGTTCAACAACAATTAAAATCTTCAAACTCGAGACAAGATTTAATTAATGGTTCAACAATTCCTTTACCAAGAGATTTACAAAAAGAAAGTTCTTCACAACAAACACCAATTAATAAACAAACTGAACAATTAAAACAACAAGGTTATTCAATTAATGGTACCCCAGATTTAAGTGATTTAACAAGTGCTGCCCTATATGGATCTCAATTAGAAACTCCACAACTTAATGGTGAAATTAAACAAACAACACCAACATTGGATGATTCAACAATCGAAGGTGAATTTGAAGGTAATGATACAGAACAAAGTCAATTTTCAACTTCAACAACAAAAATTCAACAACCTCCATTAAAATTAAAAATTCCTGGGCAAGTACCACCTAATCCACCTCAACCAATTGATGATATTTCTGCTAAAGAATTAGAACTTCAAAGAAGAGAACAAATGTTATTAAATAGAGAAATGGAATTAAATAAGAAATATAATTATTTTAATGGTCCAAATAGAGGTCCACCTCAAAATAATCAATTTTCTCAACAACAGCAACAACAACAACTTCAAAATCCGCCAACATTACAAAACAGATTCAACAGTGTCACTAATGGTCAACCTCCTCAATTGTTCAATCAACAACAACAATCACAACAACAATCACAACAACAATCACAACAGCAATCACAACCACCACAACAATCACAACAATCACAACAACAATCACAACTTCAACCACCAATTCAACCACGTCGTTCCACTATGCCAGTCTTGGAATCAAATCAAATGTTTAACGGTGGTAGCTCAATAATCAATGGTAATGGTCCACTGATACATAATGGTTTCCAACAACCAGTTAAGAAAACTTCAAGAAAGAATAGAAAATCTTCTTTCCCATTGGGTACTTCAAATTTGGGTGATAATTATAACAATTTAATTCCAAGTGGTGGTGCCGGTGCTGGTAGTAATGCTTTAAGACCAAAGAGAAGTCAACAATTTTTACAACATACTCCTTCTAATTCACAAGGAAATTCACCAGGAATTCCACAAGGTCCACAAGTACATAATCCTTTCCCTCAACAACCAAATGGATTTTCTCAACAAAATTTATCTGCACCTCCTCAACCTCATTTCCGTTCAAATAGTAATGATAATTCTAAAAATTCTTCATTTTCTTCAATTCCAGAAAACGTTACATCTAATGGTTCATCATCAAGTGGATTAAATCCACCTGTTCAAATTCATCCATCAAATCAAAATAATTCAAGTTCAAGTGCTAATTTAAATGGTTTAAATAATGGATTTGATCATTCTTTTTCAAGTGATTCTGATGCTAAACCATTAGGTGGTGTTATAACTGATATCGATCCGAATAGTAAAGATAAAAAGAAGAAGAAGAAGAAGTTTGGATTTGGTAAGAAGAAATGAAACCATAAAAATTAAAAAAAAATTTGACGTTGTATATTATTGATGCTTACCTTGTATCTAGTCGAATCAAAACTTTCCATATCATTCTATATATTCATCCGTACATATACGTAGAAACTATATTGATCATTTGATTATTTAGTTTAATATTTGGTTGTTGATTGCTTGTACCAATGAAAGGGCAACGGCTAACGATATCAAGTCCATCAATACATCTCTTCGAATTGACAATTCTTACGCAGTTTGAGACGAGAGTAGTATGGGAATGTAGTGTGCTTTTGCAGCTGGTACTAGCGTACTCTGATCCATTCTAATTAGTAGTCAGATCTTATACATTTATAGCAATACCGATGGCTTAGCTCCACCGAAGGCAAAGTTGGGAAATTTAAGTGAAATCAATATGAACTCAAGTTAGATTTATATAATTAAAATTGTAAAACTTGCAAAGATTAAAAGTAACCAATTTCCGATAATGAAAAATCAAGTGAAAGTTTCATAAAACAGATAATTGACATAGAAATAATTAGATAATCAATTGAGTGAACAGACAAGAATCACTCATAAACTAAAGCTTTATTAATATTAATCACATTAAAATCAACTTTCGCGGATTTATCAACCGGCCGAGTGAAAACAATATGAAAAAAACATCCCATCGCTTACACTCGATTAACATAAAGTGAAGAAGAGCTAAGATTTCCTTGATGGTGCAATACGCTTGCCAAACGTGCTCGACGTCCCTTGAGGACCAAGAGATGATGAAGCATCTTTCCACTACAAGGCATAAATCTGTGGTACATTGCCCATCACAAGAACAGCTAGAGTGTGAAGATTGTCAAGATTCAAATATTCATCAACTGATTGTTATACGGTATGGTGGTTATGACATGTCACTGCTTTGTCAAACTTGCTTTAGTAAACAACAGGATAAACCTTCTACACAATATACTCTTCAAAACGGTTCAATTTTGAAAAATATACCCAATTATTACATTGTTAGAGATTTGAATTGTTCTTTCTGTCACAGAGACAATCATTTAAGTGTCGATAAACAAAATACTTCATTCATTGCATGTTATAAATGTATCAAGGAGAAAAACTTGGATGCAAGTCATAAATTTGTTAAAGAAACTGATGAAACTTTCCTCTACGTGTTGCTCGGTATCAAAGAACATGTCAAGACATCAAGCAAGCCTACGAATAGAGGTAGAAAAATTGGGAGAGGTAGTAAAGGTAAAAGTGGCAAATTTGCTAAACCTAAGAGACTTACAAACCCAAATAAGACGGTGACTCCAAGTGACAACAATGAAACTTTGAGAAGTTTTAAGGCTTTGGATAAGAAAGAAGTCTCTAAGATTAGACCTGAAGACGAGAAAGGTCAAACTGTACTACAAAAGCCTACACCACCACCATCTCAAAAGAAACCAGCTAGCAAGTCCAATCCAAGACCATCAAAACCTCAGTCATCCAAGTCTGCTACTTCCAAAGGTCCAAAACACACTGGTCCGAAACCTTCAAATACAAGATCTTCACCTGCTCCAAGATCAGGAGACTCTAAACAGTATAACCCTACAACAAGAAACTCCAGCACAAATAAGCCATCTCAATCACCTGGTCCGAAACCAAACAAGAAACCACAAGAGAAGAAGTCTACCCTTCCAGCTGATGACCTGACTGCTAAAGTTCAGGAATTGAAAATCGCAGATGATAAGAAGAACTCGAAGCAGCCAGAGAAGCCAAAGACGGGTTCTAAATCTGAGACAAAGTTAGAAAACAAGGGTAAACAAGCCAGCGATAAAGGCTCCAAACAATTGGGAAAAGTTGCTAAAGGTCCAAAAGAAAGAAAGTCTAAAACTGCCGACATGAAGAACACTAATTCGAAGAACTCCAAAGGTGATAAAGACAACAAGAAGCCTGCAAACTCCAATACTCAAGGTAAACAAAATGTCAAGTCTAATGAACCAAAGAAACAAGCCCTCCAAGAACCAGCTCAACCTAAAAAAGAGGTTTTCTTAAAATCAGTTCCTGAATCTGAGGAACATGAAGAATTTGAACATATTCCAAAATATTTAAGTAATCAACCCAAACTATCCTATAATTCCATCAATGAATACTTTAAAGAGATGTGCTTCCACTTATATCTTGAAGAGAAACTTGGGACTGATCCAATCACCAATTTCACTACTGAATGGCATAAGGATAACAAACAACTATTTAAAGTTACCATTCCAATCACTGAAGAAATTGAGAATTTAGTCCCAGAAAAATTGAGAAAACTCGGTAGATTACCATTCAGTATGAACCAATCCATCTTTGTTGCCAGATCAAGTGATAAGGATAACATTTGGGATTGTTTCGTTAAAGATTTGAACGTTGTTAAAAAAGGTAGTAGAAAAATTGAACTATTATTAGAACTTTATAAATGGAATGATCTTCAGAACTTCCCAATTGGTTCTTCAACTTTGTCCATCTTGCCATGTTCAGCTACCATCAATAGAATTTTGTTCGCTATGTCCAGAATTGAGAATCCAAAGTTCATTAAGATGTTACTAGGTAAAGAACCAATCAAACAAATCAATTTCAACAATCGTTTGACTTTCACTAAGCCAACTTTCAATGATTCACAAAAGAACGCCATCCAGCATGTCTTGAATAACTCCATCACTGTGTTACAGGGTCCACCAGGTACAGGTAAGACTTCCACCATCTATGAAATTATTTTACAACTGTTGAGAAACTTAAAGACTTTCCCAATTCTGGTTGTTGCTGCCTCTAATATTGCCATTGATAACATAGCTGAGAAGTTAAAGGCCGATAAGGACTTGAACATTTTAAGAATCGTTTCCACTGAAAAGGAAAGAGAGTACAATGAGAAACATCACTTATCTGATATTTGTCTACATCATCAAGTTTTCAACAAACTACCTGCTAAAAATCAAGAAACCGCACTAGATTTGAAGTACAACAGAAAACCAGTGAGTCAGAATCAGTACAAGAAGCTATTAACAGTGTCAAACTCGATCATTGATAAGGCGGTTGCCCAAGCTCAAGTCATCTTCACCACTAGTGTTGTAGCTGGTGGTTATCAACTGAAATCGATCAAAAAGTTACCAGTGGTAATTATGGATGAATCCACCCAATCTTCAGAAGCTAGTACACTGATTCCATTGAGTATGCCAGGTGTTGATAGATTCATCTTTGTTGGTGATGACAAACAATTGAGTTCCTTCTCTGATATTCCATACTTGGAACAATCCTTGTTTGAAAGAGTCCTGAAAAACGGCACTTATACCAACGCACACATGTTGAACACCCAATATAGAATGCATCCAAAAATTTCTGAATTCCCAATCAAGAACTTCTATCACAATCTGTTACAAGATGGTTTGAAACCTGAAGACCGTCAAATGGAGGGTATCGAGCCAATTACATTTATAGACTATGGTACGAAACATCATGAGAACAAAGTTTCAAACTTTAGAAGGGGTGGTAGTGGTGGTGGTTACACTTATACCAACAAGGGTGAAGCTCAGATAATTTTGAGAATCTTGAAAGATCTGATCGTTGCTAAGAACATTCCAAGGAAGGAAATCAGTGTTATCACTCCTTATTCTGCCCAAAGAGATTTACTCGCTGATATGATTCAGAAAGATGCCATTATTAATCCATCAAATCAACCAATTGAAGAGGAAGTCGATGAAGATTCACTAACTAAGAAGAAACCGACAACTATCAAGACTATTGTAGATATCATGGTCAGTTCCATTGACGCATTTCAAGGTCGTGAGAAGGACATCATCATCTTTTCATGTGTTAGATCGAACGAAGAAAACAAGATTGGTTTCGTCAAGGATGCTAGAAGATTGAACGTTGCCTTGACAAGAGCTAGGTATGGGTTATTATTGATCGGTAACGCCAATTGTATGGGTAAAGGCGATGAACTATGGGAAAAACTAATCAGTCACTTGAAAGAAACCAAGGCTATTAAATCAGAGGAGGAGTTTTTCTAAAGTATAGACTACACTTTATAGAGAATAATATTGCTGCAGATGCTACGTAGTCCGCTGAGTTAGGGATGAGGAATCATTCGTTTCTTCCTTCACTTAGGGCAAAGCTCAAGTGGTAAGGTTTAATACACTTGTGAAAGAAGAGCTACCCATTTCTCATGCGTTTCAATAATTGTGAATGTGTAACCAAATACTTCACTCAGTGTAGAACTGGGGAACTTTTAGACGTACAGAGGGCAGCCATCAAGCTACATGGAAGCGCAAACTCGCAGGAATGAGAGTAAAGCACTACTCGAACCTGCCTATGTTTCAAGGTTGTCATGGGAACATAAACTCAAATGCAGATCATATGTAACTGTACATCTAAAAAGGCTATTTATCCAGTTCCTTTTTAGTCAAAGTTAAATACAGGAATTACCACTTTGGGGAGTTCATGCCATCCAAAGGAGTAATTGTAAACAAATGCTTCAAAATATCTGGTGATTAGTGTATGTGCTCAATCGTTTGTTGCTAGCCCCCTTGATGATATCGATGTTTGGTATTCGATCAAACGGTATTAGACTACACTATACGGTCTCTATCAGCTTTGGTACCCTGGGCTTCATCATCGAACATTTTTGAAGTCTTGAAGACAGCTAACCGTCGGTTTTTACGAGTATTCGGAGGCTTAGAATTACTTTCTTGCTGCAAAGAGAAGATCTGTGGGTTTTTAAAGTTCCTATGTTCCAGATCTCGAATACCAAAAAAAGCAAAAAAAAAGCTGCAAAGAGAATGAAATGACCACTGGGCCTTGAAAGTTCGTACATATTTCCGGATTTTGAATATGGAAAAGCAAAAAAAAAGAAATGAGTAGCACACGAGAGTGAGAAGATCTCAGATCTGAATCGATCATGCTTCTAGATATCTGTCGATACATTGGGCTGTAAACTCTACTACCATTGAGAAGAAGTGATTCTGGAAGTTTGTTAAGCATGAGTAATCAACATCTTTTTTTTTCCAGAAGATGTTTCTTTCTTTCTTTTTATTTAACCGACGTTGGCGGGGTGATGTCTAGATTTTGGGGCTTTGTTCATACCTGTTTGTAACAACCGCAAGGCAATTACTACTGTTCTGCCACTGTTGACCGGGAGATATAGAGAGTCAGGTGAAGAGGTTTTTGAACGTAAAGCGCTTAGTTCGGTTTTACAACTGGACTTCCAATTGGACCACCCAAATTCTTTTCAATGGCTCGCTGTAGTTCAAAAGCTTTTACTCTATCACTTGAACTGCCTCTACAATCGCACCTATCGTGTGCGAGATTAGTATCGCTGTGAAGTCGCTATAATGTCCAAGGCACTTCACAGCTGCTGTAATGACCACCCACTTCATAGTAATATGTGCGGCCTCTCATGTGTTCGGCAACTTAAGTTTTAGTCTGCGTCAGACTTCCCGCAGGAACTTACATGACATGAATTTATGGTCCACATATGCTTTTGAGTTTTAAAGCGTTGGAGGTCATGTTAGAGATCTCAAGACTTCAAATGACAAGGCCAACTGCTCAATTTAAAAGCAGGGGTCTTTACAAGAGTGATTGGCATAGGCCATAGTGTAGGCTGTATCCTTGTGATCATGAAAATTTCGGGAAAAAACCCTTCAACGGCACGCAATACTGTTCAGTATAGAAGCAGGGGTCTTTACAAGGGCGATCTGTGTTTCGGCGGAATGTCTAAGATGCATCCTTGTAATCGTAAAAAATTCGGGAAAAATCTTTGTAATTACGAGTTAGTCCCATCCTACTGTGAATCCCTGTCTAAGTCGCTTGGCCCATGGAAGTAAACGCGTTCCGTAACTAAGCCTTTTGGGACACATTGGTGGCAGTACAGATAAATCCAGCCCCTACGAGTTGTACTGCTTGACGCTAAATTCATCTCGTAGCTTGTAAAATTGGTAAGCTATCAACTAAGCCCCCTATCAAATCCACCCAATGTATAATTTCCAGTTAGCACGATCGACCGCTGAAAACGGTATCATATTGAGTGAGACATATAATGTGTAAGATTGAATTTAATTTGGTTGTTTTTAGCTCGCTGTGTTGGGTGAAACTCCTGTCATCGACCACCCCATCGAGGTTGGCTTGGGCCGGGAAAGTTACACCCAACTAGAAAACGCAACATTGAGCAAGATTCTGCAGCATTGAACCGTAATTAGACTTTAAATGGAATAGGGCTCTCTTTAACATTGTAAAGCTTAAAGTTAGAGGCGCACCGTTATGTGCTTAATTAATCGTCATAACGGCTGGAGGCTATTACAATTGTGAGTTAATGCATCTAGAATGAGATGGTATTGGTTGCGTATAGAATTATTCAATAATCAACAAGCTCTGCTGCGGAGCGTTGAAGGGATTGGAGTAAATGAATAAGTGATGATAAAGTTTAACTTTTCGTTACCAGATTCGTGAGTTCGAGTGTTGATCTATGGTCTGATCGGATTGATTTTCAAGCCTATAATTAGAGAAACTTTCATGATAGATGTAGGCTCAGTGGATCTACAAACATGAGCATCCAACCTGTGTTAATCGTTTCCTTGTCATAAAGCTGATGATCGATTTAGAAAAAACTTAAACACATCCTTAATTAGGGAGTCATTCGTTTGAGTATAATTCTATGCTCTTTTTGGAACATGAAGTGACTAATTCTTGCATCACGAAGGCCGTCAGTTCTTTCGATTTCAAATTATCCTGAGCTATGTTATGTTCATGTGATAATATCAGTCAGCTTGCATCTAGTTAGCTGTAAATATTAATATTAGGCGGCGCTTATAAGGTATTTCATCATGATCAGGCATACCGCTTTACAGTTGGATAAAAGTTTTCGCCTAATTGTTATATTTCTGACCGGTGCATTACTGCATTGTTAAGTCTAGTCTTATATTTATTTCGCAAGTATCAAGTGATAATGTAACTCAATCGTGTAGAGATCATTTTCTGTAGTCGCACAAGATCTACTTCGCAGGTTCACCGGTGTACAGAAGCCATACTAGTTTCCCAGACTTTAAACCCACCTTTACCAGCTCATTACCTCTCTCGTATAAATCAACCGCATTAGTATGCGCCTCGCTTCCATTCTCGTTTACGACGGAAAAATAGGCAGATGCAACAAACGCTTGTCAGAGGACTAATTAGGATCGAGGCATAGACGATAACTCACGAGAACAAGAGTGCTTTTTCGAACTCCTTTGGAAAGCAATGAATACTCGTCTTCTTGAGATACTGGGGACCTCCTCCTTCACCAAAGGTTTTCGTCACCATCAAAAGGCACGTTGGATTTCAGTGTTCTCCTCATTCGGAATTTATTTTTTCCGTGATAATCGAGACCTTACCGTAAAAGGCAAAGAAGCTTCACATTGACGCATGGAAAATTTCATTTAGAATTCTATGCATGAGAGATCTACGATAGAGCAGCCGGCGTAAACGTAAGAAATCGCTACTGTGAGAGACTTAAAGGGCCCACAAAGAAAAGTGGGAGATGATTTCGGTATGGGGGATCTCGTACGCGGTTTTTTTATACCGGCGAGAGTTTTGGCCTTGAAGTAATGCTGTTGAGTACAACCTTCTTCAATTAGGTATGAACTCTCGATATCACATTTCCAAGAAAGTGTGACGTTTAAATAGCGGTCACTAATTAATTCTTTTAGGCGTAGGCCAAGTCCAAATAAAGCTTGGGTTGCAGTATCCCTTGGTCCAGAACTGGCCGAAAGACTGCGCGTGGCGATCGTTTCGCACGAGCACGGAACCTCTTTCGCACTCCTCCTTCTTTTGCGGTTCTGGTAGACGACCTAGAGTATTACCTCTCGCCTGAACAGACCAAAGTCCTCTACCTTAGCTCGTGATGAAAATCCCTATCGTTGACCAGAGTTGGTCCCTTCCCTGTACCGTTGTTGAATGGGATATTAAAACTCGAACAGACAATAAGATTTATCTCCAGCTTTCTCTTTTTGTATTTTTTTTTACTCATTTGAGGAGGCGGGGGTGAGGTTTAGGTTATGGAATTAAGCTCAAAAAATAAACATACTGTCAATGCGTGGAACGGTCGGCGCAAGCACCAGAAAACCTTAAACCCTTATTTCAAGAATACATCAAAGCTTATTCATTCTCGAATGGGACTACTCACCCTTCCCAATGGCTCATACCTGCTGGCTCAAACCTATTCAGCATCTACGTATTTTATCTCCCAGTTGCCCAACAGCCGCCGTCTCGAACTCAGGCTTACTGAAGCGACAAAGGGGCCTCCGAAGGTGGTGGCTAAATTTCGCGGACGTCACTAAAAACACAAACACAAACAGAGCCTGCTGAAAAAGCAAAATTGGGTATGCGTCATGGTCATGAAAGATAACTTCTGTCTGCCAACATGCAGCTGGTGAACCAGGAAACGTGCGTTGATGCAATGCACTTGCCCAACACACTTAGTCGAAACATTATGCGTCAGAGGCAATCTTCCGATCTAAGGCCCTCATTACGCTGGTCCCAACACCCATGAGCATCTAAGAGTGCTTGAACTTGCGTTGAAATCTTGTCTTTTCTGCTGTGTACGCTTAATCGTTCAAAGATATATAAAGTAATTTATTCCCTTTCCGCTTGATAATTAATCTGTTAGTAGTAGTCCTTTTAGCATACGATTGAGCTGTTCACCATGATCAAAACATTACTCAGCTCACTCTTGATAGCTTCTTTGGCTAGGACTTCCCTTGCTAAGGATTTGGGTAACATCTTTACCTCAATCAACTCCATTACTCCCACACCTGATACATCCGGTACTGGTACTCCATTTGGTTTTTATGATACAAACTTGAGTTTCCTACTAGACATTGAGAAGACTGGAGCTGCCACAGGGGACACTTTCTCCCTTGATATGCCAGATGTTTTTGAAGTCCGTATCAACGATGGTACTATCAGACAACACTTCGACGTCCAAGCCAATGGTCAGAACTTTGCCTCTTGTGAAATCCAGTCTTCTGGTGGTAGAGCTCCTTCAACAGTTATTGACTGTACTATTACCCAAGATATCACTGGGTTTCAGACAATCGCAGGTACCATGAGCATAACGCTTGTTTTCGATGGTGGTGCTAGATCCAACGCACTCGATAAGGCCCAACGTTGGAGGGTCGGTTCTAACACTGTGACTTTCAACAACGCCATTTCTGGTAACTTGAACCTGACTGCAATCGCTAATACCAATGTTGAGGATTTCTTGGGTAGATACACCATGGACAACGAATTTCTTGTCACTTACCGCGCTAATCAGAACATTTGTGCTTCTGGCTTCATCACTGGTGGTACATTCACCTACACTATCCAAAGTCCAACGAACTTGGCCTTTGCTGATTACGAATCCTTCGATGCTACCGCGCTCAACCCCTTCGGTCAACCAACTACCATGCAAACTCTACCTAATCTAAGAGAGACTGTGTCCACCAACGGACGTGTTTACACTGCTACATTTGGTGCTATCCCTGCCGGTGGTCGTTTCTACTTTGATGCCTACATTACCGGCGCTCCAGCAACAATGGTTATCAGATACGACTTGAGGGTTAGTTGTTCAGTTGGTAATAACGTCACTAATGCAAGATCTTTGAGTTACCAAATGGTCAGAGGTGGTGCAAGTGGTGGTGGTACTGGTAATTTAGTTCCAAGCACCACCACTGTCACAACTGCCTGGACTGGTTGCAGCACCGTCACCAGATTCACCACAGGTACTGATTCCACTATTACTCAAATGATTAGAACTCCTGGCTCTGAATGTGTCACCAGTTCATCCTCTTCTAGAGTTATATCCTCATCCTCAGGTGCTCCATCTTCTTCTGTTATTCCATCATCATCCGATGTTCCATCTTCTTCTGTTATTCCATCATCATCAGATGTTCCATCATCTTCAGATGCTCCTTCTTCATCAGATGCACCAACTTCTTCTGAAGCACCATCCTCATCAGATGCACCAACTTCTTCTGAAGCACCATCCTCTTCTGACGCTCCATCATCCTCAGATGCTCCATCATCCTCAGAGGTTCCATCATCCTCAGATGCTCCATCATCCTCAGAGGTTCCATCATCCTCAGATGCTCCATCCTCTTCAGATGTTCCTTCATCCTCAGATGCTCCATCCTCTTCAGATGCCCCATCCTCTTCAGATGCCCCATCCTCTTCAGATGCCCCATCCTCTTCAGATGCTCCATCATCTTCAGACGCTCCATCATCTTCAGATGCCCCATCCTCTTCAGATGCTCCATCATCTTCAGACGCTCCATCATCTTCCGATGTCCCATCCTCTTCTGATGCTCCATCATCTTCTGATGCTCCATCCTCTTCAGATGCTCCTTCTTCATCAGATGCTTCATCCTCCTCTGATGCACCATCCTCTTCTGACGCACCATCATCCTCAGATGCACCATCCTCTTCAGATGCACCATCCTCTTCAGATGCTCCTTCATCCTCAGATGCACCATCCTCTTCTGATGCTCCATCTTCCTCAGATGTCTCAGATGTTCCATCCTCTTCTGATGTTCCATCCTCTTCAGATGTCTCAGATGTTCCATCCTCTTCAGATGTCTCAGATGTTCCATCCTCTTCTGATGTTCCATCCTCTTCAGATGTCTCAGATGTTCCATCCTCTTCTGATGTTCCATCCTCTTCAGATGTCTCAGATGTTCCATCCTCTTCAGATGCTCCATCTTCTTCAGATGCTCCATCTTCTTCAGATGCTCCATCCTCTTCAGATGCTCCATCCTCTTCAGATGCACCATCCTCTTCAGATGCACCATCCTCTTCTGATGCTCCATCTTCCTCAGATGTCTCAGATGTTCCATCCTCTTCTGATGTTCCATCCTCTTCAGATGTCTCAGATGTTCCATCCTCTTCTGATGTTCCATCCTCTTCTGATGTTCCATCCTCTTCAGATGTCTCAGATGTTCCATTCTCTTCTGATGTTCCATCCTCTTCAGATGTCTCAGATGTTCCATCCTCTTCTGATGTTCCATCCTCTTCAGATGCTCCATCTTCTTCAGATACTCCATCCTCATCAGATGCTCCTTCTTCATCAGATGCTCCTTCTTCATCAGATGCTCCTTCTTCATCAGATGCTCCTTCTTCATCAGATGCTTCATCCTCCTCTGATGCTTCATCCTCCTCAGATGCTTCATCCTCCTCTGATGCTTCATCCTCCTCTGATGCTTCATCCTCCTCTGATGCTCCATCTTCTTCAAGTGCTGCCTCTTCATCGGATGCTCCAGCTTCCTCTTCAGATGCTGACTCTTCATCGGATGTTCCATCATCTTCGGATGCTTCAGCTTCCTCATCTTCTGATATTCAATCATCTTCAGATGCTTCCTCAGATGTTCCATCATCATCTCCAGCTGCACCATCATCCTCTGATTCACCATCCTCTTCATCCTCTTCTGACACTTTATCCTCTTCCTCCTCTGATGCTTTATCTTCATCAGATGCTTCATCTTCGGCTCCATCAGGTGTCTTGACTACCATTACCACCACTTGGAACGGAGTATCGACCGTCACCTCCACTACCGTCTTCACCAGCAACAACACTCCATTTACTGCCATCGTAATTGCTGTACCAACTCCATCATCCTCAGGTGCATCCTCCTCTGATGTCCTCTCATCTTCAGCTGCACCATCATCTTCTTCAGCTGCACCATCATCATCTTCAGCTGCACCATCATCATCCTCAGCTGCACCATCATCATCCTCAGCTGCACCATCATCATCCTCAGCTGCACCATCATCATCCTCAGCTGCACCATCATCATCCTCAGCTGCACCATCATCCTCTGATTCACCATCCTCTTCATCCTCTTCTGACACTTTATCCTCTTCCTCCTCTGATGCTTTATCTTCATCAGATGCTTCATCTTCGGCTCCATCAGGTGTCTTGACTACCATTACCACCACTTGGAACGGAGTATCGACCGTCACCTCCACTACCGTCTTCACCAGCAACAACACTCCATTTACTGCCATCGTAATTGCTGTACCAACTCCATCATCCTCAGGTGCATCCTCCTCTGATGTCCTCTCATCTTCAGCTGCACCATCATCTTCTTCAGCTGTACCATCATCATCCTCAGCTGCACCATCATCTTCTTCAGCTGTACCATCATCATCCTCAGCTGCACCATCATCATCCTCAGCTGCACCATCATCATCCTCAGCTGCACCACCATCTTCTTCAGCTGCACCATCATCTTCGGATTCACCATCGACATCTGATGCTCAATCATCTTCAGATGCTTCCTCAGATGTTCCATCATCATCTTTTGCTGCACCATCATCCTCTGATTCACCATCCTCTTCATCCTCTGATGCTTTATCTTCATCAGATGCTTCATCTTCGGCTCCATCAGGTGTCTTGACTACCATTACCACCACTTGGAACGGAGTATCGACCGTCACCTCCACTACCGTCTTCACCAGCAACAACACTCCATTTACTGCCATCGTAATTGCTGTACCAACTCCATCATCCTCAGGTGCATCCTCCTCTGATGTCCTCTCATCTTCAGCTGCACCATCATCTTCTTCAGCTGTACCATCATCATCCTCAGCTGCACCATCATCTTCTTCAGCTGTACCATCATCATCCTCAGCTGCACCATCATCATCCTCAGCTGCACCATCATCATCCTCAGCTGCACCACCATCTTCTTCAGCTGCACCATCATCTTCGGATTCACCATCGACATCTGATGCTCAATCCTCAGCTCCATCAAGTGTCTTGCCTGTCACTACTGCTACCGTCGAAGCTTCCTCATCTGATGTTACATCAAACGCAGCTCCATCAGGTGTTTTCACTACCACTACTAGTACCGGCGAAGTTTCTTCTACAGAGACCTCCACCACTCTTTTCACCAGCGACAATACCTCATTCACTGAGGTCATCATTGTTGTCCCAACACCAACAGCATCAGCTCCATCTGATGCCTTGACCACTACTTTTACTTGGAGTGAAGCATCTACAGGCACCTCAACCACTGTCTACACCAAGGACAGCACTACGGTCACTGAAGTGATCATTTGCGTTCCAACCCCATCAAAGTCAGCTCCATCTGATGCCTTGACCACTACCTCCACCTGGAATGGAGCATCCACTGTCACCTCAACCACTGTCTACACCAAGGACAGCACTACAGTCACTGAAGTGATCATTTGCGTTCCAACCCCAACAAAGTCAGCTCCATCTGATGCCTTGACCACTACCTCCACCTGGAATGGAGCATCCACTGTCACCTCAACCACTGTCTACACAAAGGACAGCACTACAGTCACTGAAGTGATCATTTGCGTTCCAACCCCATCAAAGTCAGCTCCATCTGATGCCTTGACCACTACCTCCACCTGGAATGGAGCATCCACTGTCACCTCAACCACTGTCTACACAAAGGACAGCACTACAGTCACTGAAGTGATCATTTGCGTTCCAACCCCATCAAAGTCAGCTCCATCTGATGCCTTGACCACTACCTCCACCTGGAATGGAGCATCCACTGTCACCTCAACCACTGTCTACACAAAGGACAGCACTACAGTCACTGAAGTGATCATTTGCGTTCCAACCCCATCAAAGTCAGCTCCATCTGATGCCTTGACCACTACCTCCACCTGGAATGGAGCATCCACTGTCACCTCAACCACTGTCTACACAAAGGACAGCACTACAGTCACTGAAGTGATCATTTGCGTTCCAACCCCATCAAAGTCAGCTCCATCTGATGCCTTGACCACTACCTCCACCTGGAATGGAGCATCCACTGTCACCTCAACCACTGTCTACACCAAGGACAGCACTACAGTCACTGAAGTGATCATTTGTGTTCCAACCCAATCAACTGGCGGTACTATCCCATTACCAAAAACTGATGTCTCAGGTACTCCAGGTGTCTTGGCTACCACTTCTTATTGGAACGAACCTTCAGCTGCGACGATCACCACCACCTACACCACAAACAATACTCCAGTTACCCAAGTCATAGTCAATGTACCAACTACCAACCCAGATGCCCCATCTCAAAGTGTCCAAACCTCTGGTACCAACAACCCAAGTGGTGGTTCCCCAGGCAACGGCGATAGTTCAGGTAACACATCATCTGGATCCACTACAGAGAACACTACTGGTACGGTCATCGCTACAACCTTGGCTACAGCTTCTCCATCAGGCTCAAGTTTAGCTTCCGGCTCAGGCCCAGCTTCAAGCCCATCATCATCTCCAATTGCCTCTGTCTTCGAAGGTAGTGCCACTAAGAGCTCGATTTCGGGCTTGGCCATTATTGCTGCGCTATTGATGATTTGATCCTTTCACTCCTAACTTTCACTAGGTGATTATCTTATTTATTCTAGTTCCTTGTTTGTTTGTTGCGTTTATTTTTCGTTTAGTTGGTCTTTTCGCCAATTATATACCCCATGATTTTAATATAATTAATTGATCTTGTTACACATTTGTTTATAATGCATTCTTATTACATAGACTTCCAGATTTGATTAATGCACGTAGTTTGACACCTAAAAGCCTAATCTTAATTAGCTAGCTATGTTTCGATCACAGAATATCTGTTGAATGACTAAACGTTCAATTATACAGCTTTCGTACAACTCGAAGGTCGATTATAGACAGCTGTGTTTACAATGTACGAACAACTAGCAGGAGTTTGTATCTTCCCCATTTGATGGTTAAAACGTTAGATTCGTCAAAATCTGACTTACAAGCTGCTCTGGACAGGCTGCTCTGGACAGGCTACTCTCCAAGGTTACCAGCAATAGCCCCCATCAAGGGTAGATATACTTCTTAAGACAACCAGGCATAACTGTGATATCCGATTTTATTGGCGTTAAATTTAAAAATACTAAATAAAGAATAGATGGTTCTGTCCAGCTCAAAGGCTTACGAAGTCTAAGATGAATGGAAAATGCAAGTCTGTTCCACTTGAGAAGTAATCTGGTGTGATTTGTTGAGATATCTCACGGGTATTGTCAGGTATTACGATAATTCTATTGACCCAAAAAGTTTAGAGCATGTGAATTGGAATTCCAAGCCTGATGATAGGCGACTCTCTGATCAATTTCAACCAATTATAGTGAATCTTCAGGGTTGTCCGTCTACGAAGATGAAGCTTAACACTGTAAAGAGGCAGATTTTAATGCTCTGCAGTATGGTACTAAAATAGGTATGCTACTACC
The DNA here is from genome assembly GCA_030557705.1 of Taiozyma odintsovae. Lineage (NCBI taxonomy): Eukaryota > Fungi > Ascomycota > Saccharomycetes > Phaffomycetales > Wickerhamomycetaceae > Taiozyma > Taiozyma odintsovae. The sequence goes on from JANIVH010000017.1 coordinate 168,028, forward strand.
ATAATAAAAAGCCCCATGATCCTGTTTAGTCTTCCACGTTGTCGAGCCCGTGTGGAACTTGACTAGAAACGAATGGTTTCAACAACTGTGGCGATTGGTTTGAACTTGAAAGCGGATAATATTGCTGAAAGCTGATATAACAAGGTCTTGATCTTCTAGAAGGTGTATAACAAGCTGAGCAAAAGGAGTAAGCGAACAAGAACCCTTATCATGAGATCTGGTTATATGAGAAACCAGGAACTACAAGCGTATCTGTGAAAGGTAACACACGAGCATATCTTTGCAATAGACAGGGATGATAATTTTTTCTTTTTTTTCGTTTTGAGGTACAACAGGTTTCAAACGATCAAATCATAGGTCAATGGGTACCACAGAGCTATGACATTAAACGTTTTACCCTTAGCACCTGTCGCTATCTCAAACAATTGAAGCACTCTGTCTTTAAGTTCTTTGAGTTTAATCCTGCAGGAGTTGAAGCCTTTCAACATATACCCTCTTATGGAATGACAGGTGATGAACAACCAGTTGAGTATGGTATCCAAAGATGTGAACGACTTCCAAAGATCAATATCTGACAGTCTGCCATCGAGCATCGGAACTTCCTATCCTACAAAGTTGAGAACAATGGTATAAAGAAATTTCACAGATCTTTGAGTCGCCTATCAAACACTTTTATGGTGATGTTTTGAAGGATGGTGTTTCTATTACCCAATGAACTCTGCAAGGTGCCAGCTCTCGTACCTTCATTAGAACCAGTGGTGATTATGAAGCAAGGATCATTCTGTCCACTCGAGCGCTCTTATCGACGGTGATTTGAGAGAGACTAACCAGGGTGTTGTCTAGCTGAAAGAGAATATGGCAACCACTAGTTATTTGCTTATTGGATCATCATCACTTCATACGTTGCAAAAAAGAACATATTAGGTTGAATCATTCATTGGTCCAACTCGTGAAGGAATCGCAGAAGTTTGTAGTACAATACATCCTTCGCAGTATTTGCACTACAGGTGTAAAGAATGCTACAAAGCTGATTTTTAGCTTCCATCGATTCCCTTTCGAGTCGTGTGAGGGAAATCATCATTATGTCATGTGTTAGACCCAGCGACAAACACAAGATAGGTTTAGCCAAGGATGATAGAAGACTGAACGGTGCCTTGAAAAGAGCTATATATGGATTATTGTTGATTGGTAACGCTCATTGTATAAGTAAAGGTGATGACCTATGGGGAACACTAGTCAGTCACTTGGAGGAAACCAAGACTGTTTAAAACAGATAAGGAGTTACTCTCTTAGAAAGGAAACCACGTGTACTATAGATGTTGATATTGCAAAAGATATTCCTGGCTCGTATGGGCTAATCAATCTAGTTTTCCGCCAGAAAGCTCGAAATTGGTAGTTCTCTAGGCGTAAAGCTTTACGGTACCTTGCGGTAAACTACGAGAAGGGGCCGGTGACATTTACGACGAACTGAGGAGGGCCATGGACCTACCCGGAGGCTCATTCGCATCGTAAATAGCCAGGCCACCGTACGAGTTCGAGACCAGTTTCAAGCTGTTGGTCATTACCTCTGTTGCATACATGTGCAATTAGTTGTACGGTACGGGAAAGAAAGTCTAAATATCCAGTTTCAGCGAATGGCAAACAGTGGAAACTGCCACTTTAGGTAGTTCCTGTGACCAAAAAGAGTGATTGGAAACATATATAGTCTAACTCATCATGGCATTAGTGCGTGTACCCAATCGTTTGTTGTCACATTCTCAGATCTCTTGATTCCTGTCTCTAATCAAAGGCATTAAACTGAACTCAAATGTTTGAGCTCTGAGCCTCTGAGTTTGATGACAAAACAATGAAAGGCTTTGGGGACTCTGGATCATCGTCATTAGCAAGCGTCTAAAGGCTTAGAATATTCATCATCCTCTCACTGCAAAGAGAATGACCAGTGGATATTTAAAGTTCGTATATTCCAGATCTTAAAAAAGAAAAAGAAACCAAAAAAATATTCGTCTATAGTACCCGAGAGCGAGAAGATCTGAGATCTAAACACGCATCCACAGCAGTTGCCCAGATGTTACACTTTAAACTTTCTAAGAATCGAGAAGAAGCGATTCTAGAAGGTTATTACGCATGATTACTCAACTTCTATTCTTTCGAGAAAGACTTTCTTTCATTTAACCGGTGTTAGAAGTGGGATTTGAAATTAGCTGGGGAAATTATATGGAAACAATTGTTTAACAATCGTAATTGTTGAAAGATGAAAATTACATTGTAAGACAAATTGGCCTCGAAACTGGAGACAATGTTCGACATCAGCACCCCGGTTAGACCCGCATTTGGGCCTTTTTTTTTTCTTTCTCAGAACAATTCTTACTCTTACTTAGATTCGCACGCTGCCCATGTGCACTGTCGACAACGTCAACAACGGAGTGATCAATGTGGTCAAGGGACTAAGTCACAAACTGCGTCTCGATTTGACCATTTACCCAAGAGTCTTGCTCGATCTCTTTCGTACGATGCGGCTTCTGAATATATGCTTGGCTACTTAAAAATTAGGTCTACTTTAAAGCTTCCCGCAGCGTTTTACATGACATGAATTTACGGTTCATGGTTAAATAACAACAGCTACAGAGTTTCGAAGCTGTCTAGAGATATTCCAGAAGGTCTCATGACCTCATACTTAACCGAAAACAGGGTTAAAAGGGGTAGGGGTAATTGAGATCTCGGATCGAGGATCTAGGTTGCACCCTTGCGATTCTTGTAGAAACCTTCAAGATAGTTACATTAATGGTTTGAATATTATCCGTGCGATCCTACAGCTACGAGCCCACTCTGTACTCCTATAAAGCACTATCTAAAACAATTGGTCCCTCAATATAAAAAACTAGTAGATGGTTGTAGCATCGTGCTGCTTGGAGCACGACAGCGGCGAGGGCAACGACATACCTAGATATAATTGGTGGTTGCGACTTGCATTGTTTAGGAGTTTACTTGTCGACTTAATGTCTTAGTATGCGCTGTCTATTCATATTAAGCCGCTTACTTAATCATGTAATGTGGATCAATAATTACAAGTGGAATCAAATTGAGCGTGATATTCGACTCGTATGTTCATGAATAGATTTACTATGATGATGTTCTTATGAAAGTGTAAGCTAGCCCTGTTGAGAAAGCCTTGTTGTCATGCACTTAGAGAGCTTACCTTAAAGACAAAGACACCTGAAAATACAAAACGCAAGGTTCAGCAAGATTCTGTAGCATAGGACAGTCACTGAACGCCAAACACAAAAGCAGAGTGACCGTTCACATTCTATCGTAGTGTTTAAGTGCACTGTTATGTGCTTAATGAATCAACAATACAGTAGGTGATCACCTTCGTGAGAGCGAAACGAGGCAACGACGAAGTTAGGAAATATAGATATAGCTTCCAGAGTATATCAATGGTCTTATGAGATCAACTAATATCCTATTAAACTATCTTTATACAATACTAAACGAACATTGATGTGCTAAATAACACCAAAAGTACAAAGTTCTTTTTGAAACGGTTCCCTACCAATTCGTCATAAGGTGGATGGTTATTCCAATCCAAAAGCCTTTAGATCAAGGCTTATTGTATAATTCCTCTAAAAATAATTGTATTAAGAGTGTGTGCCTTTGGTACGTCATGTATTCATGTCTCATAAAACATTTTCACCTATATTTACAATACTGAAAGAGAGCATTTCAATTTTTAAACCTCAACTATGCAATGCTTGTGGTATCGGGAAGTGAACATCCTTTTTATTTTTGGTTAGGTTATGAACTGACCTCGATCTGAGAAGTCTCACAACCTTTCGATTCTGCACAGTTCCTTAGAATATTAGCTTTAAATTAGACATATCGCTTTACAGTTAAGGGTAGAGCTTCCATTACAACAGTATAATATCTTGGACCCTCACTATTAAGTCATGATTAGCAAAGGATTCATGACGCGAGCAACCTTTCAATCAGTTGTTAAATGAGGCGGTGTATATCGATAAGGTTGTAGGTTGTAAATATTTTTTAGTCCACGGTTAATACATTCGCTTAATGGAAATTAGCCGCATGACAATGCAAGTGTCTGCACCTTACTTCACCGAATTTAGGCCGGCCCTAATAAAATGGTAAAGAAGCAGTACTTCGACGCATGAAGAATATTCCTTTTGTTGCTTCCATGCATATGAGATCGACGATGGAACAGCCGGTTAAAACCTAAGACAGCGTTATTGTGAAGGACAAAGAGGAGCAACAGACAATGTAGGAGGTGCAATTGTTCCGCGAGAGTCGTACGTTGTTCTCTGACACTTGCAGGAGTTTAGGCTTTTAACCGAAATATATGGATACAACCTCCCTCAAGGTATGAGCACTATCAGAATCCTACCTCTATCATGTGTGCACTAAAGTGTACACCAAGCTATGTATGTATGTATATGACGGACCAAAAGGCGCTCAGGACTGAGCTACATATTCACATTGCCTAAGATCACTTCGCAAGAGCCCGAGTCACAATAAATGGTAATGGGATCTCATTCTCTCTTCTCTCTCCCCTTTTGTGTGCCGGTAGACGACCTAAGCAAGTCCCTCTTAGGTCAAACCAAAGATCCCTCCTCTCAAGGGCTATGTAGAGAGAGATTTCCACCTTGCCTTCGTTGTAACAATCAAAACTCTGTCGTTTAATTAAGGCTGTATCCAGTTGAACCGGACGAGCCCTAACAAACAATAAGCTTTCGTATCTTGATTTATTCTGGATTCAGCTCAGAAGAACAAAATTACACGTACATGCAGATCTGTTACGCTGCTAATTACTTTTTTTGACGTAATATGTACGTAAATTTTTCAAATTGGCGCAAGCACAAAGAAAAAAACTCACACCAAAAAATCAAAAAATCAAGAAAAACATAAGAATTAAAATATATTATGGACTTGTCGGAGCTCTTCATACGTCACCATCGGCAAATGAGTTGTTATATGACGTCGTTAGTAAATTAGCAAGGTTTATGATAATTCGTGTTTGACCTCGCTCTTTTTGAGCATTCTATGGAGAACGTTCTCTATAGCGAAGCATCCAATAGTGTTTTTTTTCACACCCCCTCCCCCAGCTTACAGGTTACAGCTTATGCTCCAGGGCCTCTTTTGTTCTTTCAAGTAAACCGATTGTCCTTATTTAGAAAATCAGGACTCTCGAGAGAGGCACACAAGAATGCATTACATAGCATGTATCTCGCTTATGATTCAGGGTGAGGCTATTTTGTCAAGTTTCGCGGTAAAACAACAAAAACATAACCGGCTTTAAAGCGCATAGAATTCCAAACTACAGTAGTTAGGGGACTCGTCTATCTAGCAACATGCATCTGCTAAATTATCTAAACGTGCGTTTCTGCAATGCACTCACACTTACTCCATTTGGGGCGAAAATTATGCGTTAATGATAATCTTCAGATTTATGGCCCCTTACTACCTTGGTTCGAAAACCTTCATGACCATGTATGACAGCTTGAACTTGCGTTGAAATTCGAATGAAGGTGGGTATCTTCTCCCGTGTGCCCTTTACTTTCAAATGATATAAAAGGAATACCTTTCCTTCATGTTTTTAATGTTAGTTTCCCAGTTTCTGATATCATCATCAATATCAACAAACTATAGAGCTGTTAACAATGATCAAAACATTATTTGGCTCAATCCTGATAGCTTCTTTGGCTAAGACCTCTCTTGCTAAGGATTTGGGTAACATCTTTACCTCTATTAACTCTATCGCTGCTACGAATGCCGGTGCTGGTACTCCATTTGGTTTCTATGATGCAAACTTGAACTTCGTATTAGACATTGAAAAGACAGGTGCTGCTACAGGTGACACTTTCTCCCTTGATATGCCTTATGTCTTTGAAGTCCGTATCAATGATGCTACTATCAGAACAAACTTCGACATCACTGCTAATGGTAAGAACTTTGCTTCCTGTGAAATCAAATCTGGTGGTGGTAGAGCATCCTCTACCAAAGTTGATTGTACAGTTACCCAAGATATCACTGGTTACAGAAGAATTTCTGGTGACGTTGATCTAACACTTGTTTTCGATGGTGGTGCTAGATCCAGTGCCCTAGATGTGGCTCAACGTTGGAAAACTGGTTCCAACACTGTGACTTTCAACAATGCCATTTCTGGTGACTTAGAGCTAACCTCAGCCAACGCCAATAATGAAGACTACTTAGCCAGATACACTATGAACAACGAATTTTTTGTCACTTACCGTGCTGCTAATAACTTGTGTCCTCTTGGCCACATCACTGGTGGAACTTTCACTTACAGCATTCAGAGTCCAACCAACGTTGCCTTTACTGATTACGAAGCCTTTGACGCTACCGCTTTCAATTCTTTTGGTCAACCAACTGCTTCTCAAAGTTTAGCCAATAGAAACGAAAACTTATCGAATGGTCAACGTACTTACAGTGTTTCGTTTGGTGAAATTCCTCAAGGTGGCCGTTTCTTCTTCGATGGTTTCATCTCTGGTGCTCCATCAAGATTGATTCTTGCGTTTGACTTACGTGTTACTTGTTCAAGTGGTCTAAGTGGCCGTTCTGCAAGAACCGTGACTTACCAGTTGGTCCAAGGTGGTGCTGATGGTGAAGGTACTGGTGAAGAAGTCCCAAAGACAACAACTGTTACTTCTACTTGGTCCGGTTGTGAAACTATCACTAGATACACCACTGGTACTGACAACACTGTTACTGAGATCATTAGAACTCCAGGTGTTGAATGTGTCACCAGTTCATCTGAGTTCCCATCTTCCTCTGAAACTCCATCCTCATCTTCATCAATCCCATCATCTTCTGAAGCCCCATCCTCATCTTCATCTGAAATTCCATCATCTTCTGAAGCCCCATCCTCATCTTCTTCTGAAATCCCATCATCTTCTGAAGCCCCATCCTCATCTTCATCTGAAGCACCATCCTCATCTTCATCTGATGTTCCTTCATCTTCTGATATCCCATCTTCTTCAGATGTCCCATCTTCATCTGATGTTCCTTCATCTTCTGATATCCCATCATCTTCCGATGTCCCATCCTCATCAGATGCTCCATCCTCTTCAGATGCTCCATCCTCTTCAGATGCCCCATCATCTTCTGATATCCCATCATCTTCCGATGTCCCATCCTCATCAGATGCTCCATCCTCTTCAGATGCTCCATCCTCTTCAGATGCCCCATCCTCTTCAGATGCCCCATCCTCTTCAGATGCCCCATCCTCATCAGATGCTCCATCATCTTCAGATGGTCCTTCATCTTCTGATATCCCATCCTCTTCAGATGTCCCATCCTCTTCAGATGCCCCATCCTCTTCAGATGCTCCATCCTCTTCAGATGCTCCATCCTCTTCAGATGCCCCATCCTCTTCAGATGCCCCATCCTCTTCCGATGTCCCATCCTCTTCAGATGCCCCATCATCTTCCGATGTCCCATCCTCTTCAGATGCTCCATCATCTTCAGATGTCCCATCCTCTTCAGATGCTCCATCATCTTCAGATGCTCCATCATCTTCTTCAGATGCTCCATCATCTTCTTCAGATGCTCCATCATCTTCAGATGCTCCATCATCTTCTTCAGATGCTCCATCATCTTCTTCAGATGCTCCATCATCTTCAGATGCTCCATCATCTTCAGACGCTCGATCATCTTCCGATGTCCCATCCTCTTCTGATGCTCCATCTTCTTCAGGTACTCCATCCTCTTCTGATGCTCCATCTTCTTCAGGTACTCCATCATCTTCTTCAGGTACTCCATCCTCTTCTGATGCTCCATCTTCTTCAGGTACTCCATCATCTTCCGATGTCCCATCCTCTTCTGATGCTCCATCTTCTTCAGGTGCCCCATCTTCTGGTGCTCCATCCTCTTCTGGTACTCCATCATCTTCCGATGTCCCATCTTCTTCAGGTGCCCCATCTTCTTCAGGTGCCCCATCTTCTGGTACTCCATCCTCTTCTGGTACTCCATCCTCTGGTGTTTCATCTTCTTCAGGTGCCCCATCCTCTGGTGTCCCATCCTCAGGTGTTCCAACTTCAGGTGTTCCAACTTCAAGTGTTCCAACTTCAAGTGTTCCAACCCCACCAGGTGTTTTAACTACTACTACCACCACTTGGGGTGAACCATCTAGTGCCACTTCTACCAGTGTTTTCACTAGTAACAGTACTCCTATAACTGAGGTTATCATTGTTGTCCCTACCCCACCAACTGATGGTCCTGTTCCAACTCCAGGCACTGATGTTCCAACTCCACCAGGTGTTTTAACTACCACTACCACCACTTGGGGTAAACCATCTAGTGCCACTTCTACCAGTGTTTTCACTAGTAACAGCACTCCTATCACCGAGGTTATCATCGTTGTCCCAACTCCATCAGTTCCAACCCCACCAGGTGTTTTGACTACTACTACCACCACTTGGGGTGAACCATCTAGTGCCACTTCTACCAGTGTCTTCACCAGTAACAACACTCCAGTTACTGAGGTTATCATTGTTGTCCCAACCCCACCAACTGACGGCCCTGTTCCAACTCCAGGTACTGATGTTCCAACCCCACCAGGTGTCTTGACTACTACTACCACCACTTGGGGTGAGCCATCTAGTGCCACTTCTACCAGTGTTTTCACCAGTAACAGCACTCCGATCACTGAGGTTATCATTGTTGTTCCAACTCCACCAGCTCCAGGTACAGATGTTCCAGCAACTCCAGGTGTCTTGACTACTACTACTACCACTTGGGGTGAACCATCCAGTGCTACTTCTACCAGTGTCTTCACCAGTAACAACACTCCAGTTACTGAGGTTATCATTGTTGTCCCAACCCCACCAACTGACGGCCCTGTTCCAACTCCAGGTACTGATGTTCCAACCCCACCAGGTGTCTTGACTACTACTACCACCACTTGGGGTGAGCCATCTAGTGCCACTTCTACCAGTGTTTTCACCAGTAACAACACTCCAGTTACTGAGGTCATTGTCGTTGTTCCAAGCTCCAACCCAGAAGCTCCATCACCAGTTGTCCCAACCTCTGTTACCAACAACCCAGGTAACGGTAATGGTTCAGGTAATGGTTCAGGTAACACACCATCTGGCTCTACACCAGAGAACATTACTACTGGTACAATCACTGCTACAACTCTGGTCACTGCTTCCCCATCAGGTTCAGGTTCAGGTTCAGGTTCAGGTTCAGGCTCAGGCTCAGGCTCAGGTTCAGGTTCAGGTTCAGGTTCAGGTTCAGGTTCAGGTTCAGGTTCAGGCTCAGGCTCAGGCTCAGGTTCAGGCTCAGGCTCAGGTTCAGGTTCAAGCCCATCGTCAACTGCAGCTATCTCAGTCTTCGAAGGTGGTGCTGCTAAGAGTACTATTTCAGGTTTGGCCATCATTGCTGCGCTGTTGTTGATCTAAACCGTTCACTTATAATATTCATTTGTTGATCATCTTATTTATTTTTAGTTCTTTGCTTGTTTGATACCGTTCTTTTTTGCTCAGTTGGTCTTTTCGCCAATTATATACCCTCATAATTTTAATACAATCCATAGATCCTTTTAACCATTTGCTTACAAAGCTTTTTTTCAAGTAGACTTTCGGATTTGATATGTAGTTTTACATAAAGAGGCTGTTAGAGTAGTTGATCAATCTTGATTAGCTACTTCGACTGCCGAATTCTGTTGGCTGAGTGAACCTTCGGTTAAACAGCCAGCGTCACTATACGGTAGCTGAATACTGAGAGCCGTATTTTTGTTATATAAGCATTGAGCTGGAGTTCACATCGCCATGAATGCTTGAGAGTAGCTTCATCAAATTGCTTTTACCCGGCTAGTTTCCATGGCAACCAGGACCTGTTTACCATCGAGGGCAGACAACACATCCAATACTTACGCTAGAGGAGCGTTTTCAAACGTTACGCAAGTTCAGCGATGTACAGCAGCAGTGTTACTGGCAAGCTGCGAGCTTGATGCATGTCATAGTTCGTACTCTTTCATAGAAATTATAAATAACAGTCTACGCTACTACGAATACAGTGCTAAACCAAAATATAAACTAATATCTCTATTATAATATTGTACATGATGCAAAATTCCTAATCCAGGTTCATTTGATCAGCCTTCTTGTCAGCGAAAAGGTTGTTCAACTTCAGTGGTTGCGTTTCACGGATGTTGATACCAAATCTCTTGTCTTGGCCTAACTTGATCAATTCCAAGATACCTTGGGTGATCTCTTGAGCTTCGTTCAATTGGAAGTTAGAGTGGACCCAACTTGGTTTACTAGTCTTGGAACCACCGGTCAATCTTAATAGTTCTGGTCTACCACCTGAGGCAATACCTGATTGGATTAAGACAACAGTTGATTGTTCTCTAGCAACTGGGATAGTGATTGAGTTGTTCTTTAATAGAGCTTTCAATTTTAGTGATGAGACACCTAATCTTGGTAATGGCAATTCTAAACCTGGTAAGGTTGGATTTTCAGCATCGAAACCATGAGCACCAGTTGGATTAGCACCTTTAAGAATGTGATGGAACGGTAAAAACTTGACAATGGAAACGTTTTTGTGGACAGCTAATCTGTTGTTCACAATTTCCGATAAACCTAATCTTGAAGCTTTGATATCCTTCTTGATTTCCTCAATATCTTGTTTCAGAGCTTCTGGGCCCAAGTTGTGCAAACTCTTTAAGTTGATTGGGAATTTTTCTGACAAATGGGCTAGTTTGAAAGGATAAACAGATCTGGTCTTGTCGATTTTGGTCAAAGTTTGTCTTGAGGTTCTTAATTTCAAAGTGTATTGCATAGCGAAATCTCTAACGAATATACTTGGTTTGGCTAAAATGGCAGCGGAGTCATGGTTCTTACCAGAGTAACCGTCTAAGGTTTGAATGGTGACTAAACCAATATCTTTGAATTCAGCAATAGAGGCCATTTTGATATCAACGATGTAAACTTCACCTGGGGTGACGACGAACTCATCGGTTGGGATAGCACTGATTTGGTTAACACCAGTACCTTTAGTGTCTTTATTGATCTTGATTAGTTCTTGAGAAGTTTGAGCTCTTTCTAATAATTGAGCTTCTTGATCACTTTCAGTCCACACAACACCCTTGTATTCCTTTTCAGCAACAACACCTTCAGCTTGACCAGCTAAGAATCTTCTGATACGACGCACTCTGGAGCCTGGAACAACCTTACATTTGAAAGATTCGGCGACTTCATCAACAACCTTTCTGATTAAAGTACCAGTGATGACATTAGAGTTGTTGTTGATTAGTTTCAGAGATTGTGGTAGCTTTTCTGGGGTTAAAGCAACACCTAACAGATCAACGATGACTTCGTTGGCAATGTGAGCAGCAATGATAGCATCGGCCTTAGCACCTAATAATGGACCAGCTGGACCAACTTCACCATTCTCCTTTTGTTCACCTGGTGGGTAGATGACTAAAGTGTGAGACAAGTTTGAAGTGTAACCATCAACATGACAGCCTAGAGAAATGGTGACAATGTCACCGGCTTCAAAGAACTCGAAAGCTTTGGAGGTGTCATCTAGCTCAGGAGCAAAGCCTGAGTTGACATTGTTAACATCGATAGTGACAGGATGAGCGATACCTTTTTCATTGACAGAGTTAGAACCTTTCTTGTAAACGTCTTCCAGGGATGAAGCTAAGAAGGAGTCACCTAATAAACATAGATCAGTGGATGATAGCTTTGGACCTTGGTTTAAGTGGTAGGCATCATTAATCAATTTTATTAAGTAGGCTAAGGCAGTTTGAGAAACTTGACCAGCTAATCTGTATTTGTCTAGCACTGATTCGTTGATGACATTCTTATCTTTTAGCAAGATGTCTTGATCTTGTGGGGCAACAGCTAATTCCATCTTTGAGGTGTAAACTGAATGGAATAAGATCTTTAAGAGATAAAGTACTAAACTGGAGCTCATCGCATACATATAAAAAAAAATTTGTAAATTTTTAGATTTGGTACGGGACGCAGAGGCAGAGGGTTATTTTGGCAAAAAAAAAAGAAATGGCGACAACTGCAGGATTCGAACCTGCGCGGGTAAACCCAAAAGATTTCTAATCTTTCGCCTTAACCACTCGGCCAAGTTGCCTGTTTTTAAAACTTTGAAAGTTTAGAGGAGATCAGTTGTACTACAAGTATATTCACAATCACCAAACTGAACTCCAGCCCATAAGAGGGCCGTGATTGTGAATATACTTAATATACTTGTAGCACAACTTCTTGTTCCTCGAACTTTTGGTTGCTATCTTTAATTCTTTGCCTCAACACAGTTCTGTATTTTGACTGGTAGTGAGGATAGTTGTTATAACGATCAGTCAAGTTTTGGACAGTCACCTGTGCTTTAAACACGTAAACTACACAGTTGTCATTAACTACACCTATAGAATTTTCCAATTGTGTATGGAGTTCTCCAAGGGCACGAAATAAGAGTTAAAACGTCTATTTATTAAAATTAAAAATTCTGAAGACTTCAAGCGCCTGTGCTACCAAAGTGAGAAGCCCAGTCTTGGAATCTCTGCAACGTCTCTTTACCAACACTTTTCTTTATTGTTCTCATAGCTCTCTCAAAGTCTGCTATATTGACACCTCTAATCTCTTGATCACCAATATCCATCAAGTTCTCACCAAGATCTCTTATTGGTTCCATTGCCGCTTCCTTTGCCAACGCTGTCAAGTCACTATTAGAGTAACCATCAGTCATGTTGGCTATCAGGATGAAATCACGGTCATTCAGTGAATGATGTGAGTATTTGAACAAGTTCTTCAATTGTGCTAATCTTGTCTCAGATTCTGGAAGTGGAATATATAACCTTCTCGTGAATCTTCTTCTGGCAGCATCATCAATAGCCCACGGTAGGTTAGTAGCTGCTAAGACCAACACTCTTGGAATATCAGCTTCTTGATGCGAAGTTGCAGATGTTAAAGATGACCATTGAATCAAAAACTCAGTCTTCACACGTCTTGAGCTTTCGTTTTCACCGTCACCTCTTGTGGTTAGTAACGAATCAATTTCATCAAAGAAAATAATCGACGGTGATAGTTTCTTTGCAATGTAGAATAAAGCCCTAATCAATTTTTCACTCTCACCAAGGTATTTCGACAACAAGGATGATGCACTTATGGAAAAGAATGTTGAATGTGATTCATTGGCAACTGTCTTAGCAATCATTGTCTTACCAGTACCAGGAGGGCCAAATAGTAACATACCACTAATGGGTTCTCGAAGACCTCTGAACAAATCAGGTCTCAAGAATGGGTAGACCACAGTTTCCTTCAAAGACTTCTTTGCTTGTTTTAGACCGGCTAAATCATCCCAAGTTAGCTTCTCATTGGTCACAATGATCTCATCTAGGATTTGTTCACATGCTTGCCTATCGACACCTTGTAAATTGTCCATCATCTCTTGAATCTTAGGATCATTGTACTTCTTTTGGCCATTAGGTGTGCGTTCCTTTGCGACGTTTGAGTTTGAGTTCGCTAGCATTGGTCTTTCTTGATCGAGTGATTCTCTTGGTGTACGCCTCTCAATATCATGCGAGTTTCGAGAAACGACTCTTTCTTGTTCAGTGGACCTTCTTGACGATTTTGATTTGTAGACGTTAGTGGAGTTGTGAGACTTGTTTCTTGAGACGGGCGTCAGATTGATTTGAGTATTAATGGTAGGTTGAACATAGTCATACTTCCTTGAGTATGTTGGCAGCTGCTTATTACTAGATACGACCCTTCCAGGTGGTGATAAAGTTCTCGATGGTGGAGATGGCTTTCTTGTGTTCTGATCCCATGCTAACACTGCAGCTTGGTTGATAGTCAGATCAACCGATTTTGGGCGTATCTTTCTCTTTGAAGGCGATGTGGATCTTGAAGATGAATTGTGTATCTTTTGAGCTGAAGGTCTAGGTAAATCTAAAGACTTTCTATTATTCACCTCACTATTTGTACCATTCGCACTGACAGATCTGAACGAAGGATTGGATTGCGGCATTGACGGTACTTTGAACGTTTCTGCGATACTAGATTTTGGTTTGAAGGCAGATGCAAATGCAGAGTAACTTTGAGCGTCTTGTAATTGTTCTCTTGTCAGTTTATACTCTCGTTGTTGATCGATTCTTTGTGTCAATGCAGTTTCTCTAGTGATTGCTTTAGTTTTCAATTCAAGGACTTTGTGTAATGACATCTTCTCAGTCGCACTTATAGAGTTGAAATCGTATGCTGCCCTTAGACCACTGATCTCTGTGTTTATTAGCGACACCAATTTCTTGTAATTCTGCAAAGCCTCTACATTGTTATTGGCTATCTCTTTCATGATACATTCCTCATTAAAGAAGTTGACGGCCTCATTGTACAAGTTTGCTGTATGGGTTGTGAGCGTAGACATTCTTCTGAGAGAGTACTAGTCTGTGATAATAAAACTGAGCTGCTTTAGTGGTTTAATCCCTGGTTATTATGACAGGGTCTTCGCTTTAATCGCAAACAAACAATCTCTGCAAAGTGTTTTTCCTTGTGTAATTTCGCAGATGACAGGGCAGATTGGTAAATATCAATTAACCGAAGACAATAACAGAATAAAACTCAAAACTCTCACACGAAAAGCTGGTAGATCAGCTAAGAACTACTGACCTCTGAGCTCTATATTATCCTTTTGTCACTTTTCCCTTTCAGTAAGTGTAAAAATTCCATTTTGGTTTATATCCTCTTGGATGTCAACCCCAAAAAGGTAAAATCCGGCCCAATTTTACACCGGAAATTAACTTAATGACAAGTGGTGTCCGGATGTATTTGATTTTTTCCATCATCGAAAATGAAACCCAAAAGGTGGGATGGTCAGTTCAATGTATACTTTCACCCAATATAGAATCAGCAAGCAATGGCTTCTCGTTTCGCTAGTGCGGCTTTCAAGAGCATTCTAAGGGCCCAACCAGCTCAACTACGTGCAGCTTCAAAAACCACTTTCAACCAGAGATTCATCTCCACATCCCGCATCGCATTGGAGGAT
This sequence comes from Taiozyma odintsovae, assembly GCA_030557705.1. Lineage (NCBI taxonomy): Eukaryota > Fungi > Ascomycota > Saccharomycetes > Phaffomycetales > Wickerhamomycetaceae > Taiozyma > Taiozyma odintsovae. The sequence goes on from JANIVH010000017.1 coordinate 183,055, forward strand.
AAAAAGAAAGATGATAAACCACAATCAATCCTTACCGATGACTTATTAGCCAAGGCCGGTATTGATGCTGATGAAGTTAAAGCTGAGACTTCCAAAGCTGAAAAGATTTTGGAAGCTGAAAAATCAGCCGAATCAGCCAAAGAACAATCTGGTTCAGGTCCTGAAAGAGAGAGAAGAAGTCGTCCACAATCATCTACTGACATCAAAAGAGAAAAATACGCCAATTGGTTTTACTTAAGTTTCTTTGCCTCCGGTATTGCTGGTTTTGGCTACTTAGCCAGAGACTGGGAAGAATCTGAAGATGCTAAACTGAAAGAAGGTATTCCAAATGGTTATGCCCTTGATTCCATTTGGAAGAGATTCAACGCCAGATTTAACTCTATCTTCACATACTTCCAAGAACCACCATTCCCAGATTTATTACCAGATTCTCCACCAGAACCATATAAGAGACCATTGACTTTAGTATTGACTTTAGAAGATTTGTTAATTCATAGTGAATGGACTCAAAAGGGTGGTTGGAAAACTGCTAAGAGACCAGGTGTTGACTATTTCTTAGGTTACTTATCACAATACTATGAAATTGTTTTGTTCAGTTCTAACTACATGATGTTTGGTGAGAAGATTGTTGAAAAATTAGATCCATTACACGCTTATATCACTTATCAATTATACAAAGAACATTGTTTATACAAAGATGGTGCTCACATCAAAGATCTATCTAAATTGAATAGAGACATTTCTAAAGTCTTGATCATTGATGTTGATGAAGATTCTATTAAATTGCAACCTGAAAATGCCATCAAATTACCAAAATGGGAAGGTAAGGCTGATGATGAATTGATTAGATTGATTCCATTCTTAGAATACTTGGCTACTCAACAAATCAAAGATGTTAGACCAATCTTAGCTTCATACTCAGACAAATCCAAATTGCCAGAAGAATTCAACGTTAGAGTCAACAAATTACGTGCCGAATTTGAGAAAGAACAAGCAAAGAAGGAAAATGCTTCCTTCTTCAACAAAGTCTTAGGTTTACCAACTATAAAGCAAAAATTCCCATTAGATTTGATACATGATGAAGGTGTTAAGAACTTCCAACAATTTCAAAAATTAATCAAGGAAGAAGAAGCTAAGTTGAAACAACAACAAGAATTACCAAAAGAGACTTTCAAATTGAAAGATTTAGTTGAAGGTAATATCCCAACTCCTGAAGAAAATATGAGAAAGCAATACGAAAAGCTTCAAGAGTTGGAAAGACAACAACAACAAGCTACTCAAGCCCAAGCCCAAACTGCTCCGGCTAAGTAGATCTGAACATAGTGTGAAAAATGTACATTTGATAATTAGCGATATCATGTTTACGTGTAATGATTTTTAATCGTCTGAAGCCGTAATCTATTGATAGTACCATCAGTATTACAGTAGTGATCGTTTAAGAAGTCATTGAATCATTCTGTATTGTGATAGATCTAATGCCGATCTATAACGTATAAACTTTTTATAAAAAATCTTTCGTTGCATAATTAAATTTAGTAAACTTTGTTTAAGAAATCGTTTTTGGTGAAATCCCAGGTATCATCAGAGATTCTACCTCTTAAGGTTGGGATTTCAGAACCTGGAACGTAAACGTCTTCGAATAAGATAGACATCTTAGCTTCTGGAGCTGGGGAAGCATCAGCTAATTCAACTTGTTCATCAACGTATTTTCTAGCAGCCTTGTCATATGATTTAATTTCTTCTTCAGTTGAGATTCCTAACTCTAATAATTTATGTTTCAAACCAGCAATTGGATCATTTCTTGATCTCATATGTTGAATTTCTTCTCTAGTTCTGTAAGTAGTACCTGGATCAGACATGGAGTGACCACCGTATCTGTAAGTTTCGTATTCTAGGACTAATGGACCGTTACCTGAGATGGCCCACTCTTTAGCAAATTTAGAAGCTTGGTAACAAGCTAAGACATCCATACCGTTAACTTTCAAACCTGGAATGTATTGACCTCTCTTGTAGTATTCAGTTAAGGCAGATGATCTAGCAGCGGAGGTACCCATACCGTATTTGTTGTTTTCACAGGCAAAGATACATGGTAAGTTCCATAATTTAGCCATGTTGTATGATTCAAAAACTTGACCTTGGTTAGCAGCACCATCACCGTATAACGTGAAAGTAGCATTGTCTTCGTTTCTGTATTTGTGAGCAAAAGCCAAACCAGCACCTAATGGAACTTGAGCACCGACAATACCATTACCACCGTAGAAACCAGTAGTGTACATATGCATAGAACCACCTTTACCGTAAGAAACACCACAACGACGACCCATTAATTCACCCAAGACATCTTTAACTGGAGAACCTCTTAAGTAAGTGAAACCGTGACATCTGTATGAAGTAATAACGGTATCTTTCTTTGTAATGGCATTTTCAATACCAACAGCAACAGCTTCTTGACCAACAGATAAATGACAGAAACCTCTAATCTTTTTAGCTTTGTATAGGGCATCAGCGGCCATTTCCATTCTTCTAATGATAATCATTTCTTTGTACATAGATAATAGAGCACCTTTAGTGGTTTGAAAGTTTAGTTCAGGGACTTCCAGGTCATAACCTTCAAAAGAGCTAGCAGGTAGCTCAATATTGACAATATCATCGTCAGTGTTGGCTTCAGTGGCCAATGTTCTTGAAGCGATTGCGCTTCTTTGAACGGATCTCAAAGCAACGGCTGGACGAGCAACTGACTTAAGCATTGTATGAGGATAAGGAGCCGGTTGAAGTTAGTAGCTTGGAGTGTTGGAATTTGTTTTTATCTTTTTGGTTTGATTTTGGATTTTTTTTCGTGGGCATCAGTCCATCACACGGTGTGTGTGTCCCCAACCAGGAAGGAAAAGGGTGGGGCCGTAAAGGGAAACGATAAATTTGGCATATAAATAATAGAAATTTGATATTTTAAGAAGATAGAAGTTATAAAAAGAGATATATACATATACTTACCGATGTAAATGAGCAAGTTGCCCTAAAAATGAGTAAAACTATGAATCGTCTGTCTTTATGAAGCTCTTTACGTGGAGGGAGTTTGCCCGTGTTTCTGTCATTTTGCTACCCCCATAAATTTGTGAAAGATTAAAAGAAAAAGAAAACGCGGAAGAATTAAAGCACAAGTAAAAAATTATGTGGTGGACCCTTTCATTTAGCCTAAATGGAATATACAATGATACAATTGTTCAATATTCTTAGTCTCTCAATCGCTATGCATATAGTCTGAATAATAATGTCAGTTTTCTTGTGGTGTGATTCCTATGAGGTTGCTTTTATGAATAGACTGCCTACGTACTAGCCTTTTATGTGATCTTAATGAATGTGGAGGTAAATGGGCAGCGAAATTATGGTGGGGATAAATCTCTTTGATTGTATTATACTGATATTTCACTTCATCTTCTTTTGCCCCAGATTCCAAACATATTTTTTCACTCAAGAAGTTGATTATTTCAAAGTATAGAGATGGGATGGTCGCATTCTGAAACTATTCATCATCATCATACCCATCACATCATTATAAACCATCTAATAGTGACTCTTGTCAGGACATTCAAGACATTAGTAGCAAGCCATGATCATATGTAGAAGACTTGGCTTGAACCAATGGGGAATATGCCACGGCTTTGGCTCTAAATGTGAGGCGTCATATATGTATCAAACTTCAAAAGTATGAAATATTATTGCCAATTTTAGCTTGATCAACGAATTGGGCAGGACAAAAAGGTCATCTCCATCATCAATTTTCTTCACAAAGGTACATTGAACTCTTTGAAATCGGTTATTTCGTTAGTGTGAATGAATTCGGTCTAAACGATTCAATCTAGTCTCACAAGGGCACTTTAAACTTGAAGTCAGCCTCCGCAGTATGATCCACTTTTCACAATTTTTGCATATAGTTGCCAGTCAAGATATATTCTTTTGTGTAGCACATGCTATTCTTTTGGACCCACATATGTTGACTTTTATTTGGTCATTGTTGAATCATGGCGAATCCATTTATCCTGTTCCTCGTCGATATCTTGAACATAATTCGATGATTGTTCATCAGCACTAATAATGGGGTGTTCATATCTGAGTTATAAAAGGTATCCATCATCATTAATTTGCAGCTTTCCCATACAAGTACAGGTCGTATGGTTACAAAGGTAATAAATTTAGGTCCTGATGCGACGTTCCACAGAACTCATATATGATAACCCAGGTTACTGTCTTTATCGGTAACTTCAATTAGATCAATGAGAACATTTGTTCGCTATCATGTATTTGGTAACTTTTTAGCCATGTCTTCAACACCACACAATCTGACTGAACTATAATATATGTTTTTTTATCGAAAGACTATTACCAACTAACTTAATGCTATATTGATTGTATGGTAATTCTTGGTAAAGACCCCAGAGCCGGGTAAATGGGGGAAAGGCACCGCGAACCGGTTCTGGGGGCCTGAACGGTGGCAACCATTCCCGAAAGGGGAAATTGCCGGATTTGGCAGCCGCCGTCACTATTTTTGTTTTCTTCGTCGATTTTTCGCACCAAAATTGACTTTTTTTATAAAAAATTGAAAACAACGAAACGTTAACTTCTTCAGACCCATTGAAGAAACACAAGTTTTTTTAATACAAAGTGAGTAAATACACGGAGGAAAAGCGTGGAATGGGACAATTAGCAGTATAGAAATCATCGGCGGCTTTTTTGAGGGTTGTTTAGCCCTCATTTTCATTGAATTGGACGTGTCTTTGATTCCCAAGGATTGTGTTATGATTCGAAACAATGCAAGGTGGCCAACGCCCAAAAAGGATGATTTAAACTACTTCAACAGATAACAGTCGCTCAAGGATCACATTGGAACCATAGAAGACGCGAATTGTGCCGAGATCATGTCTATTTCAGGTCTTTTGGCCTAATTTTAGTGCCTTTTTTTTTCTTCTTCAAAAGTCACTCCTTATCTGGGATAGCAGAATGTTAAAAACAATGGCAAACACAAGAGAAGCCCCAATGATTACATGAGAAGCTCAACATTCACACTACACAGAGATACAAGACCACAAGCGAAAGATAATATTATCCTTTTGAAGGTTCCATCAATGTCACCCGTTCCATCAATGTCACCCGTTCCATTTTTTTTTGTTTTTCCCATTGAATTCCTCCTCCCCTTTGTGGCTAGCCTGTTGCGATTTTCGATTTTTGCTGTTGAAATGAAAAAGGGCGAAACTGTAAATTTCGCGAGGAATAATGGTGAAACATTAACTGGATCATAGTCATAATGGTGTGATAATCATTGTGATGCATAGAAGTGCTTATTGATGAGATCCGAGACTGAAAGACCGTGTTATGAGTCAAAAATCCCCAGTGATCTTGAGTTTCATTTTTTATTTTTAAAGCTATCTGCCGAACCATTCCAAAGTCTCCCATACACAAACTAAAGTGCCAATTACTAACATTATACAGCCACAAACTACACAAAAATGTCTTTATCCCGTGAAGATTCCGTTTACTTAGCTAAGCTTGCTGAACAAGCTGAACGTTATGAAGAAATGGTTGAAAACATGAAAGCCGTTGCTTCATCCGGTCAAGAACTATCTGTTGAAGAACGTAACCTATTATCCGTTGCTTACAAGAACGTCATCGGTGCTCGTCGTGCTTCATGGAGAATTGTTTCTTCAATTGAACAAAAAGAAGAAGCTAAAGGTAACGAAACTCAAGTTAACTTAATCCGTGAATACCGTTCAAAGATTGAAACTGAATTGACTAAGATCTGTGATGATATTCTGTCCGTCTTAACTGATCACTTGATCCCATCTGCTGCTTCTGGTGAATCAAAGGTCTTCTACTATAAAATGAAAGGTGATTACCACCGTTACTTGGCCGAATTTGCTACCAGCGATAGAAGAAAAGATGCTTCAGACTCCTCATTGGAAGCTTACAAATCTGCTTCAGATGTTGCTGTTACTGAATTACCACCAACTCACCCAATTAGATTAGGTTTAGCCTTGAATTTCTCCGTCTTCTACTACGAAATCTTGAACTCACCAGACCGTGCTTGTCACTTAGCCAAACAAGCTTTCGATGATGCCATTGCTGAATTGGATACCCTATCAGAAGAATCATACAAGGACTCCACATTGATCATGCAATTGTTACGTGATAACTTGACCTTATGGACCTCTGATATGTCTGAAGCTGGTCAAGAAGAATCATCTCAAGCCCCAGAAGAAAAAGCTTCTAAAGATGAGGAATAAATAGATTGTTCGATTCTAGCTTCAACCCCATTACTAAAGAGATAAAAAAAAAAAAATACCAAAAAAAAAGCCAACAAGGAAGAAATCTTCTAATTTGAAGAATTGAAATGTTTGAAATGTTTGGAGGAGAAAGAAGAGAAGAAATAGCTACAGAGAGATGAATATTAGGTGTTGTCTAAATAGGGATTTACAGGTATGAATCACAGATGTTTTTGAAATTATCGGAAGAATAAAAGATTGACATACATGATGGCATCTTTTTGGAATGTGCGAAGAATTTGGTTCGGAGAAAAATTTTGGTTCTTTTGTTATTTCAATGATTCTGTTGGTAGGACTCACTTTTTGTTTGATTATTATATTAGTACCTTTTTTATATTTTTATATATCCTTTTATTTTGATTCCTCTTTAGACACATTGTTACTGTTTGTTCTTTTTGTGAAGAAGGCTTTCAATTCTTTTTACAACCTATATAAATTTTTTTCATTGTTATATCATTATTTTGTTTAAGACTGACGACCTTGAGGTAATTGTAGCCCTTGTTCATCCTACCTAGGAAAATGTAAGCATAGCGAGTAATGAATTCTTCGCTCACCACACATTGCTTTAGTTCAAGATTATATCACTTATTTTTAGCCGTGGACAAAGTTTCCGCGAAATGTTGAAAGAGGGATCAGTTAGCTTGAAATGTAGTATTAAAGTTTTGACAAAGATAATTGCGAACCAACTCAGCTACCGATCAAGCCATAAATATGTCTGATTTAAACGGTGTTTTCAAAATTGTCAATCTATTCGTTGGTGGTATTTCCGTATGTGTTAAATTGTGCTATCAATGGCTTTGTTTTTAGAGTCTGTCTTATAAGTGAAGTTGTACTAACATAACCTCGAGGCCATTTCTGGGTTTACTCAACTGTTATCAGGGGTGTAAGTATATCAAAACGCGTGAAAACACGTTTTTGACGTTTGAATGTTTTACTAACTTTGTTAAAGCCAATCTGTGAGTCTTCAATGCTTGATATAAGGGTAATTGCCATACTAATCAAACCATAGTTCTTCCTAGGTCTATACCTTGTCTTCTTTGGTGCCGGTATTGTTGGTTTAGGTAAGTAATTGCGAGTCTAGCACTCACGGGAGGAAAAATTACTAACACACTTGCAGAATTCAGAATCCCTCCATTAACTCACCAATATGCTTCATTCTTATTTTCATTTTTAGGTCGTGGTATCTGTGAGTATCCTCATTTCTTGCTTATTTATAAAAGAATCCCAACTTACTAACTGATGAAAAGTCTACTTCCTAATCGGTGTGCTTATCGCCCACGGTAATGCCATTAAAATCATCCTAGGTCTGTTGATCGCTGCTGTTGGTATCGCTTTTACTGCCTTGGAGTTTATCCCAAGCGTCGAAGCCCCAGAAAACTTCAGAACCGAGGGTCATGTTCTAGCTGATGACGAGGAGGACGTCATCTAACTCTACATCTAGGAGGAATACAGGACTGTGTCCTATATAGACAAGACCCTTGTGTGGCGTTGTAGGTCTCTCTTTAGCCACTCTCTACGTGTAGCTCCATCTTTTCTTTTTTTCTGCGATCGATATCTGCCACATAAACAATAATTTCAAATCATAATGAGAACTTTTCGTATCTGAGCTGTTAAAGCCCCAGTATACAAGGGTCGCTGTTTCCGCTATTTTTTCCAGATCAATCTTGACACTTCTAGATAACTATTACTGGCTCACTATGAACTACCACCTTGAAGCTGGCTTCCCAAATTACTATCTGCAAGACGCTTATCATGACACAGAAGACGTGGATCTATTCGGAGAGAACCAAACACATGTAGAGACGTCATTGTTCCAGCCCTCATTGGGTCTTACGGTTAAGAATGTGAATATCGTGAAGAACCAAGAACACAGCCCCGAGGATTTGCTAAGAGACACCAAGGATCTTTACTTTGTTCATTATGTGTCAAACCAAACAACACTTCAAGGGGTTTCCCTACGGTATGATTGCCCCTTGAGCGATATCAAACAAGTCAACAGAATCTTCTCTATCTCACACACTAGTCATATCGGGGTAAAGAAACTGGTACTCGTACCTCTTATCGACTGTGGGGAAAGAGTGAGGAAACTGAGGTATTACAAACTATCGAACCCTGACGCTAATCTACAAATAGATGCGAAAACGGTCGAAATTGTTGAAGATGTTGAGGGATTTCATCAAGAATCATTTGGTGCTCGATGTGGTAGTGCCAAGGTCAATGAACTATTGTCAGACGTTGAGTTTATCAAGACCTTACCTGGATCTGTTGTTTCTAGGCAGATTTGGAAAGATATTAGGAAAGAATTTAGATACATCCCAGAATTCCAAGATCACGGCAAATATAACACTAATAGTCTAATACATGGATTCGGGTTTTTTGAAGCCGACAAGGCTCCTACGTTCCTTGTGAAGGTCCCAGAGATCCTTTCTAACGTTGGTGCTTTCAAAAGATCAAAATCAGCATTACCAACACCCAAATCATCTATTGATTCAGAATTTGCCAAACCTGATGTTTACCATTCACAATCATGCTCAGATGGAACAGATACTTCACTTCTTGAGAGGGTGTTTGAAGATCTTTGGAACAGTTTGATCTTAAAAAGAAGAGCGAATATTCCACAGAACATAGAATTGGATGATCTGAAGGCAGGTGAGAAGTCACCGCAACTGCCCAATTAGCCAGCCGAAAGATAATAGAAGGCCGTCTAATATAACCATAACTATCGATGAGTGATGATAAAATAGAGATGTTTGCCTTCGTCTAACCGTAGTTAATTTTGATCTTTCTCTAGGGTAGTTTGACACATAATTCTTCTCAGATCGGTATGGGATGCGATACCATTAAAACCGTAACATAAACAACAAAAGTGGTGAAATCAAACTATTCATACAATTCCAGAAACAAAAACTTCATTCGTGCTCCTACACTGCTTAAAAAGTGACTTTTTGACGCCACTGATAAAGCCCATGTTGGTTATAGCCAACAATTTTACAGCTGCAATCAACAATTCGCGGGAACTGTAGAAACGTATCTCATGTCCACAAACACAAGCAACAAAAACAATTAAATCAACAAGTTTGATTACGGAAAGTATTGTTCATAGCCAGCTAGACTTGCTAAAAAGAGGATTAGCTTACGGTAAACTTGTTGCCATTATCATTCGTCCAGTTTGAAACACTTTGTTTTACCCGTTTTGCTGAAGTTGCTTTCCCATTTGTGGTGCTGATGATATGACAGATGCCACTACCCAAGATAGAATACTAGTGCCCACGGACTCCTTTACTGGGTTCAGACTCCTCTATGGGGATGCTAGTACAATTAGCAAGGTCTCAGATACAACACTGCTAGGGTCGATCCCAATACTATGGTACAGAGAACAGAAGGCCAACATAGTCAAGGTGCTGTCAAAGAAGACGTCAAGCACGATACGACGCGGTGTCAATGATGTTATTAATAAAAAGAACAAGTTTGGTTTCGCCAATAATAGAGATGCTGAGTCCAAGAAGATTGCTAAGGTACTCTTGGATGTTGCAAGTGATAGCGATGACTCATTTTCAGAAAATGAGGATTTGGATGAGACTGTTGATGAAGGTGACGTCAAAGTAGAACACGATGATGATGTTGATGATGATAGCGAAGACGATTACGACAAACCCATTCTAACCTCTGGTCAACGTCTTGGGCCACCTGGAGACTTCACACATAGACCGAAGAGACCAACTGCAGATCACAGTAATGCTAGGCTAGTCAATGCTTCAGTTCCTTCTGTCAATAACATTCATAAATCCAGCCAATCATTCCAAACTGCATTAGAAAACAACGTGGACTCAGCGACCACATCAGCGCCATGGATCAGAGCTGACGATGAAGAGGACGAAGATTCTATTAGTACCTCGGGTGGTGAACTGTCGGATGATGATGGAACTGATACCTTTCAGCCAGGGTCACCTCAACAGAATGTCAGATTTTCTGAAAACCTTCCAAAGAAGTCTAGATCCTCTTCTTTAATGAGAAACCTTGCACCAAAACCAGAGACTAGTCTGACAGTGGAACCTCTTGATCCAAAATACCATGTTACCAAAGGAAGAGTTAAAGAAACTGCTAAACGAACGAAGGCCAAGCTGAAGATTGAAGTGAGAAGTCGAAATAGACGTCGTGTCTTTAAAAGAATGAATAGGTTGTTCAAATCTGGCGAAATAATCAAAATGGAAAGAATGTTGGTCATGGTGAAACAGCTTGAAAAAGACAAAAGAAGCTTAGTAGAGTTTACAGAAGATGAGCCTTGTGATACAAGAATTCTTGAGAGATGGAAAGAGTATCTTGTTATTGCTAGGGCGACAGCTGATATGGAGAACCCAGTCCTGATCCAATTCCATACCAAGAGAAATGTACCCCATGACACTGATACAAAGCACTCGAACAACAAACTAGATTTCAACTTCAACAACGAATGCCTTGTTAGTTTTTACAACTCACTGGATAAGACTTTCTCGATCGTTAAAAATGACAAAGCTGTTATCCTTAGATGTCAAACAGTATCTTCTTCTATTCAGTGGCTAACATTTTTGCAGGAGACGCTTGGTAAAGCAGCCCCAGAAACCATGAATGTTGATTTGCCAGGCTTGAAGATGTCTTTGAACTTGAATCTGAAGGACGATCTAATCAAATTGATGAAGATGGGGATGCCTGAGAAGCTTGAGCTAATAGTGAAAGCGCGTGGTTACCACAGAAAGAGTTTACCTGTTGTCCATTACCTAACGGAGAAGATTGGAAGCAAAGTTTCCCGACTTGGTTACGAACATCTAGTTCGAGAAGTGAGAGAAGGGGAGTTCGTCTTGGGTTTCAGCTGGAGACATTATGATAGGCTAGAGTGGGTTTTTGGGGAAAGAATTAACCATCTTTTTTGGCACCAATGTATGACTTCTACCCATAGGCTCGAACTGAGGGCAATCGAACATTACCCTATGACTGTTCAGGGGATGTCAGAACCAACTTCAATTGAAGGCTTCCTTGCCAGATTGACAACTATACAGGGCCATAAGGAACATGGTCCTTTCAGAAGGCAGTTCTTTGCATTCTCCTATCTATTCACATCGGGTCATTTGCTATTCTACAGTTATGCTCACAAAGGTCTTCCACCTCTTCCATACTCTGACACTTGTTCTGATTATAAGATCTTTGAAAGCGGAAATAACACAACTTTTGAGAAACTAAGGGATAAAATTCCACTTGTGTATCATCATAACCCGTTTGAAGTTGACCTAAACGGTCATTTCGCATGGCTTAAAAAAGATATCACAGATGAAGAGTTTTGGAAGAGAGATGAATTTGCTGCTTATGAATTCGATAGAAAGTTGGCAATGATTCTCAGAGCAGATGGTGTCATTGATCTTACAGATGCTGTCTCTATCCAGACACATGACCATACTAAGTTTCCCATTGCCGTTGATACTGCCAATAATTTGGTTTGGAATAATTCTGTTAGCGTTGATCCTGCAGCTAATAAAGATTGTTACTTTGAGATAACTATGAAGAATGGGACAAGCTTGGTCCTAAGAGCACCTGATCCTTTGGTGAAAAGTGAGTGGATCACTAGACTAAGGTTATTGAGAGATTATTGGGTCTCAAGGGTCCAAGAAGACATTGAGAGGATGATTCACATCAAGGAAACCAATATCAGAGACTTAAGAATTGATGATTACACAGAAGCCAATGTTAGTGACTCGAAATCCGACTGGGAGAACCTGAAAGGAACAGCCGATTCCACGATCCACAATATTACTCCATACTCCATTTACCGACCAGTTATTAAGAGTGGTTTTCTATACCAGAAGCCAAAGAAACACTCTGCTTTCAAGAAATATTATGTTGTGTTGATTCCAGGATTTATCGTCATCTATAGATCTTATGACAGAAACCTAAGCGGTACAGCCAAAGAAACTTTCTCCCACACACATTATATGACCATCCCAATTTCTGATTGTTACATCTACTCAGGAAGCATTTGTGAAAATGATTTGATTGAAGCTGAGGGTGATTTCAATGCTCAAGTTCCTGGTCAGAAGTCACTTCCAAGAGTCTATAATGACGGATGGCTTTCATCTGATGACGAACCATCCCGTTGCTTCACTTTATGGTTCGGTACTAAAAGGGCAATTTCTGGTAGAGCCAACGTTGCAGTTGATTTAGGAGAAGATTTAGACAGATTATCAAAAGACGATGCTTCAAAAAACCCAAGTATGCTGCGGCTTGTGAGCAGACTGGGTGTCACTGGTAGAAGCATGGTGTTCATGTGCAGGTCAAGGCAAGAGAAAGACCTATGGGTTAGCAGTCTATACACTCAATTGGAGAGATTCTCCAAAAATATCGATGATAACTGATCAAAAATAGTAACTACTTTAGCTAGTTTCATTATTAGGTGTATATAGAGGAATTCATTAGACGCATTATTAATTAAAAGAGCTGGTTCTCAAAAAAGGAGCGGGACATTAAATAGTGTAGAAGTGAAGAAAAGATTGGTTTAATCTCTTAGTTTGTTTTCATAACGTTGGTATAGTTGTTAGCCTCCAACATGGCATTATCAATATCTTTGAATAAGACACTCCATCTCGATGCGTTTTCTGTATGAATGGAGCTTTGGTTTGTCAATTCGGAAACCCTAGCTTCATCTGAAATTGGAGAAGCTTGGATAGAGCCTGAAGCATCAGAGTTCAAACATGGGACATCATCATCATCATCCTCCTCCTCTTCTTTTTCAGAAACATTGTCTTCTTCATCAGAATCAAAATCGGTGTGAATTGCATCGGAATCAAAGTCAGATTCAATATCAGAATTGAAATCCGTATCCACAGCATCTGAATCAAAATCTGAATCATCATCTGGTTCATCGAAGAAGGATAAGTCCAATTTCTGGATTAGACATTCCATGATGTTATCCCATTGTGCCAATTTCAAGACATTGGAACCCTTGATAGTATGGTCGTATCCGTTCTTTGCAAATTGGAAGTTTTGAATCAATATGATTAATTGGTTTGGGATTGGTAATTCCTTTAATGATTCTGATTTTAAACAGTTTGAAATGATCAAAATACTTGAATCTTCTGGAGCGATTTGATCAACAATGTCACCCACAGAGTCAGGTAATGTCTTTGAAGTATCATTGATGTTGATATCTTCACCAAAGCTGTGCGCCGTAGATAACGACTTGGAGGTTAAGATGATTTTTAGGTCTTTAAATTTCTGGGAAATGACCTTGATGATGTTTTGAAGGATGATTGACGATTGTGAAGTCAAATTTTTTTCGTAGTCTAGGATCAAGATCAAGTTATCAGTCTTCTTGAAGAACGAGTTGTTTGATGTATCCACAGTTGGGGTAGCATCATCGAATTTGATAGGTGATAACAAGACAGGCAACGTAATTTGGTCAGAATTGCTAACCGATTGCTCTTTGACCCCAGAATTGATCGATGTAGTGTCTGAAGCGAACGAAGTAGCTTCAGACCTTATCGATTTCATATCAAGATCACCAATATCGTTCAATTTCACAGTGGAGGAAAGACTATTCGAATCAAAGACGAAATCATAATCACATAGACCAGCGATCCATTTCTGTAAGATTTGGTTGGAAGTTTGAGAAAGATACATAGACTTATCGTGTTTCAAGGCGACTTTCAAAGTGGAAGAATTCGGTGTCTTGATGTTTGGAGTGCTCAATAATCCATATGAAAGCATGTTTGAATAATCATTGTTCACGATGACGATGTTGTACTGGAACAAGTAGACAATTAGACTTTTAAAATTCTCTCCGGTTTCTGAGACTAATAGCTTATCAACGAGTCTCAGGAAGCCTAACGAGTCAATATCAGAATCTTTAATGGTGGACTTGTAATTCTTTTGTAAGTTGGAGACCAAGTGACTGACATACTCTGATCTTGACAGAGCCAATGGGATCTTGTTATCCCCGATGGTGTTAAATGACGAAAGGGTAGGTGATGGGGATTTAGGTACCGATGAGACGATTGAAGAAGCAGCGGAGATTGAGGAACCTCTGGAGATGGACTTTGAAGTTCTGTTATGGGAGCGGCTGAATGGTCTATCAGGGATATGAATACTCAAATCTTTGGAGTTTTTGTTGGAAAGTGATAGTGATTGGAATTTATTGTTGATGGATGAGCCTGAATTATTAGCATGTAATGGAGATTTCAGTCTATGGCTAGGGATTTTTGGAATTTCATAATTAGAGGAGATTATTAAGGAGTCTGATGAATCTGAAGCAGAGATTATCTTCTTTGGTGGTGAGTTGATTAGGTATCTTGACACAATACTATCTGTGATAGACTCATCCGATGGGACTGCAGGCTTCCCACAAGCTTCACAAGATGGGAAGATTGCATACGGATCAGTAGTATTCTTGAAGCTGAGATTATCATTCAGTAGTACCCATAAACATTCTTCATGACAGGTATCACCACAACTTAGTTCAATGACTTTCTCGTTATTCAGCTTAGATGATAGTAATTCCTCGCAGAAACAACATTTGATATTAAGTAGTGACTTTTTGGCGCGTGGTGGTGTTTGTGTCTTAGAATACAGATATGGTTCAACCCTTGGTGGTGTTAGGTCTACCCTCGTAGTTGATGAGTTTTCAGAGTATGGGGTGGAGACAGAGTCTGTACTGAAGTTCCTTGAAGCAGATCTAGGGATGGATGTAGTTCTTATTGATGCAAAAGAGTTTGCAGAGTATGAAGAGCCATCGGTGTTTAAAGTCTTGTTGACTCTTTTGGGACTTTGAAAGAAATTGGAAGACTTGCTGTGTGAGTTTGTAGACGGAGAATGGGACGTTTCACCACCTCGAGACTCAAGTAGCTTGTACGAATCAGATTTTGGTAGACTTATATGAGAGTGATCACTATTTGAGGCTTGTCTTGAATTTGAGTACAAAGCGAACTTATCCTGAAGCTTTGACCACTTGGAGAACTTCGCCGGTGTAGCTGATGGAGGGGCAATAGTATGGTGTATTGTGGGCGTTGTTGGATGGTCTATTGGTGGTTCATTAGAATGAGGCATCTCGTCTGAAAAGATTGTCGATGAGGTACGATAAGTGCAAAAACTATGTACTCTTTATGATAAATTTGGTGGTATAGATGTTCAATTAAAGGTGTCAATCGCGAGTATAGGTAATTCAAAAAGGAGTGTTATTGTCGAACTGACGGGAAAGGAGTAAATTCAATGCAGTTATAGGTTTTTTATCCAAGTGACATATGATTAGAAACAAATTTGTAGATTTCTCAAGTGGAAATTTACGGCTTGCAGAATCTGAAACAACCCAAAAACGGAAGTCTTCCCCATTAGACCACACTAATTACCCGGCCCTAACCCACTCAATAGATAATGGATAAATAATATTCCATTTCCGCGAATGCGTTCTATACGATCTCTTTTCTTTTACCCCATAAAGCAGATTGTGCCTAAAATAGAGCAACAGTTAAAAGTTAACAGGCCAATGTTTCTACAGCGAAAAGATTCATATTAGTGTCTGGTGCCCTATTTAAAAGGCTTTTTCTATAAGAGACAATATTTACAGACATACATCTGATAATTATTATCTCTTCTTTCGCTGCCACACAAAATCCATCACCAGATCAGGATCGGCGACTCTACATTTTTGAGCTTAAGGGTCTCACGTCTGCTTACCAAATAGGAGAATTTCACATTCCACATCAACATCTACAAATAAGAGGCAAACCCACTTAAAAAAAGCTCACACATAAAGTCAGCGCTTGCTCATGACAGCTTTACAGCCTCGTTCTAGTCGCTACTCCACGCCCTACAGCGATATTTACATAGTCAACTCTCACTACAACCATTATGGCCACTCCGTTATCCCTTCCCACTCTAGGTCTGTGGTTTCTCGCTCCAACTCATACTTGTCTGAGCAAGTCCATTTAGCGCCGTTACTCAAGTCTGATTCTGAGCACTCACATCTTTCCCAAACATCGTACAAATCCAAAAGGAGTCTAGACAACGGTGAGTTGACCCCTGCTCTAGCTAGAGTGGACAGTTCACAACAGAAAAAGGCAAAGTTCAACTATAGATCCTTGCTAGGACAGGACAACAAGGTCAAGAAGTTCATTGAGAAGAAGTTAGCAGGCTTAAACCATACTACCACGACTATTAATCATTTGCCGCTGGAGGTACTTGGTTTGATCGTGGAGTATGCTGATGATTATAGCACTTTGGTGAACTGCCTTTATGTCAACAGAGGCTTCTATAAAGCTGCCAAGTCAGTGATTTACGCAAGTCCACGCCTGACTTCCACTTATAGAGTTGCACAGCTTGTATCAAGTCTGAGAGAGAATCCACATAATGGTGAAATGATCATCGATCTAGACTTGTCTAAACTGACCACTGGGTTGATCGTTGATGAAGAATACATTGAAAAATTTCAAGATGAAGAAGGCTCGATCCATTCAAATGATGAGAACATGTACTTGGATTATTCTTATGCCTCTTGGAGAGATTGGAAATACCGAGGTGATCCACTATACGGATCAACATTGTTAAATTCTTACAATTTATCCAAGTCTAAGTCTGTTGCTAGTGTTGACTCTATTTCCACTGTTACCACAATGAGATTGAAGATATTCAAGAAAGTTAAACATGGAGATGAAATGGCTATCAAATTTAAGAAACTGGCGAAACTGTTTAAATTCACAAGAAAGACCACTTCAAGTGCTGCTATGTTGAAAAAGACCATTCAACAAGAATCAAAACCCGTCATTGGCGTCAAATCAAACGATAGGAGAGTTCGTTTCAACGTTTTGAGAGATCCAAAGAACCAACCATTTGCTGAAGATCACCCATATACAAACAAGTTCTTGTTAAAATATGCATCTTCGAAGGATATCCCAATCGGGTATATGCTATACTTCATTCAACTATGTCCAAATTTACAATCTTTAAACCTTGAAGGGATCACACTATCCAGTGACTTCAAGATTAAATACCACGATGAACAGACACATCAAAGAAATTTCAGCTCATTGGTGGAAGATGTGCTACTTGAGAACCAAAACTTGGATAGTAAGAGTGTGATTGAAAAAAATCGTGCTCATCATCTTTCTGATTCCAATGTGTATATGAACATGAAGGATTCTCATGACCAATTAGTGAAGTTACAAGAGTCAGATGTGTTGATTGAGTTGACCAAATTGGCACACTTGAAACAATTGAATCTTGGTTCCATCTCATGGTTGAACTATAAAGTCTTGAAACGTTTTAGAGACTTATCCAACTCTATTGAAGAGTTGGAAAATATCAAATTAACAAATTCAGGGATGATGAGAAATTTAAATTGGGCTCATGATTTCAATAGCCAACAATTCAAAGACTATTTTAAACATAATGTTGAACCTGAACCTGAAGTGGAGATCTCAGATGTTGAGAGATTGAGAAGACGAATCGGTATGAACTATTAGGCAACATCAAGTGAACCATAAGTATTCAAGACCTAAACATTCAACTAGCTTCAGCTTCAAACACTGCTACAATCTGCTTTCCCATATACTGATATGTATTCCACGTTATTAATGTCCTGCTTTTAACTATACCAAAATTACCCATAGAAAAGATAAAATGAAAAAAAAAGGTACCAGCTATATTATTGTTTTGTTTTCATAAGGAGTTTTCAAGGCGCACTACTGTTTTGTTTTATAATTTTGCTTTTCAGATACTACGATATACATGATAATCAATAAAACAAATGATGTAATATTTCAAATGTTCATTTATATTTTGGTGGTTTGTTCTGTTTGTTTCTGATTATTCTCGTGTGTAACCATTCCACAGAGTCCTTCACACCATCACCTGTGATGGCACTAATCGGAAGCACTCTCGAATCTCTGGCACATAAATGTTCAGCAATTTTGTTGAAAATTTCCTTGATGTCCTCAACTTCCATATGATCCGGCACGTCTTGTTTGTTAGCCAACATTAGGATGGGTATGCTCTCTAAAATAGTATCATCTTGTACTATACTTAATAACGTCTTTTGACATTCTTCGATCCTGGCCCTATCAGAGGAATCAACAACAAATATTATCCCATGACAATGATCGTAATATTCGGACCACAATGTTCTTAAAGATTCTTGACCACCGATATCCCAAAACTTCAACAATGATTTTTCAATAGGAATTGTAGCGACATTCTGTCCTACCGTTGTGGTAATTCGGTTCACAGGAATGATCTTGGCGTCAGGTGTGAAAATAGATTTGACTTTCTCTAATAGTGTGGTTTTACCTGCGTTATCTAGACCAAGGATAAGCACTGCATATTCTATAGTTGTGTTAGTTAATCTAGGCGTTGTGACACAATGGCAAGATCCATACCTTCTTTCTTGTTCCAATTGTCATAAAGACCCTTGGCTAAATGAAACATGGCTATAACGTTGGTGAGAATGTGGTTCTATAATGTGATGATGATGTTAATGTTAAAGTTGATGCTGTTGATTCAATTAATTTCCTGGAGAACTGAATAAGGATCAAGGCAGATTTTGACCTAGTATGTGTTTGAATATGGAATTGTACGATTTGCTGGTTCCTGGTTGGCCCTGAGATCAGTTGATGTTTGGAGATACTGGAGATAAACTTTTTTTCGTTTTTATTTGTTAATATGGGGGGTATGAGTTTAGTGGCCTTACCGGGAGAATCGGGTCTCTCTTGAACATGAAGCTTCCAAAGATTTATCGAGGACAGAGGTTTTCTACTTAGTAAGAGAGTGTCATTGGGGAGTAAATAGCAAAGATATAGTGATAAATGGACTACTTCTTCTCCAACCGTTCCTAGAGGTGGGTAGGCGAATAATAACACCTACGTGATGTTCTCTGACTTATCTCTCGATGGCTTCAATAAATTGTCGTTCAATAGTAAAGAAAAGATCTATGTCCAATGTTGTAGCTGATATAGCGATCAAGACTTGATCGGAGAGAGGTGACGTCTTTGACGCCAACACGACTTATCTCCGGTTGGAAGGCCTTTCTTAAAGCCATTATATATGTCAAGTACATTACGGTTATGAGCCCCACGAAGAGAGATCCAAAAGGGTATATTTCTGAATCGGGAACTTTTAGCATATTTTCACTTCAACGCTGAAAAAAAAAACTTCAATTAAAAAACTACCAAAGATTTAAGAGTGTCCTTGGTACTACAACAACTATTACGCAAAGATGGCTGAATCTCAAGGTATCCCTGAGCCAGTTGTTCAATTCATCCAAACTTTCTATAAGGCCTATTTGGAAAACAATGTTTACGAATTACATGGTTGTTACGAAAACTCATTCAACAAATTAACAGAAACTTACTTTAAGAACGCAGCTTGGCCTGATCCAGTTAATGAAGTTGCCCCATTAGTCAACAACGACCAAATCTTCCTAGTGCTATACTCCGAAGTTTACTACAGACACATTTACGCCAGACTAAACCCAACTTTAGAACACAGAACCGGTTCTTATAACAATTACTGTAACTTGTTCAACTTATTATTAAATAACGGTGATGGTCCAGTTACTTTTGAATTACCAAACAAATGGCTATGGGAAATCATTGATGAATTTATCTACCAATTCAACCAATTCTCCGTCTACAGGTCCAAATTGATCTTAAACAAAGAAAAATCAGATTCATCAGAATTGAACTACGTTCAAGAACACAATGAAGTTTGGAGTGCATACTCAGTGTTGAACGCTCTATATTCCCTAATTGGTCGTTCTAACATTGTTGAACAATTAAAGGATCAAAAACTAAACCAAGCTAACTATCAAAATATCAACACTGAAATCGCTGGTGAATACGGTTCATTACCATTATACAGAAATTTGGGTTACTTCTCCATCATTGGTTTACTAAGAATCCATACCTTATTAGGTGACTTCACATTAGCCTTGAAATCTATGGAATACATTGAATTAGACAAGAAGGCCTTCTTCACCAGAATTCCAGGTGCTCATTTTACCACCTATTACTATGTTGGTTTCTGTTACTTGATGTTACATAGATATTCAGATGCCATTAGAACTTTCTCCCATGTGTTACTATACATTTCAAGAACAAAGAATATTAACAAATCAGGCCAATATGACGTTGTTACCAAAAAATCTGAACAAATGTACGCCTTATTAACAATTTTAGTCGGTTTGGCTCCAATCAGATTAGATGATATCTTACATCAAGGTATTAAAGAAAAATTCAGTGATAAACTAATCAAGATTCAAAGGGGTGGTGAAGAATCAATCCCTGTCTATGAAGAACTATTTAAATTTGGTTCTCCAAAATTCATCTCTACTTCAATTCCATCTCCAGGTCAAGTCACTGATCCATTAAACCTACATCTAAAGATTTTCATGCTAAGAGTTAAGAATGTTGTCTTTGTTCCAACTTTAAAATCATACCTATCACTATACTCCAAATTAGAACTAACCAAATTAGCTAAGCTATTAGACATTGAAGAATCTAAATTGAATTCTATCTTGTTAACTTATAAATTGAACAACAAACAATTGAAATGGATTGATGGTGAATTATTAAGAGGTGAACAAGTACAAGTCTATGACCTAGATATTTCATTAACGGATGAAGAAGGTAAGACTTTGATTCATGTTAAAGAAACAAAAAATGTTAGAAAATTCGCTGATTGGTTCATTAGAAACACCGTAAAGAATTATGCTGTTCAAGATGTTATCGAAGGTAAAGTTGAAAAGGATAACAAGTCATCCAAGAAGGCCGCTCAAAAGGCTTAGATCATTTGTGTAAATTGTTTAATTTAATTTTGTTTATTAACTAATTGAGCTTGTTTTTGTAAACTGGGGTTTTATAACCTATAGGCCTTACTTTCTTTTTCACTTCCGAATTCGGAAGTCTAGGCTCATCGCATAGGCCACCAAAAAAAAAATCTGAAAAACTTTTAGTACATATATGGTACATTAATCTTAAGACATACACATTGTTAAAGTATCAGGATGTCTCTATCTAAAGAATATGTATCAGAGTCAGACTCTGATGAAGAAGTTGTGTAAGTTTTCCCTTGAGAAATCCCACTCTGAAGATGATTTACTAACATGAATTTAGATATCAACCACCAAAAGGTTATCAAAAGTTGAAAGATCTGCCTAAATTTCCAAAGGATTTAGAAGGTAAAGAAATATGGTTAATCAAAGCTCCAAAGAATTTTGAATTTAAAGATTTGAAGAAACTGCCTATTTCATTTAACCCATTGGAACCATCATCAAAATTTTCAAATAAAGAAAAAAAATACGTCATAAAAGAAGATATTACCGGTTCTGATTTAACCAATACCACTGGTTCTAAATATTCACTAATTACATCTTCAAAGACCCATGGGAATTTCAACAAGAAATTACAAATCAAGAGATTTTATAACGTTATCGAAAATGTTGAAATTCCAGATATAAAGTACTCAGAAGTTACTACTCCAAGAAAAGATGTTCAAATTGTGAAAGGTTTAAAACCTCAACATTTCGCCACTGGTTATGATAAAACCGAAGAAGATGTCACTAGTGATGTTGAAGTGGAGGAACAACCACCAAAGAAGAAAATTAAAGTGGATGAAGATGGTGATGTGGTAATTGAAGATAAGAAAGAAAAGAAGAAGGAAAAGAAAGAGAAAAAAGAAAAGAAAGAAAAGAAGGAAAAGAAAGAGAAGAAAGTCAAGAAAGAAAAGAAATAATAGATAGAAAAAGTTTGCATTGGAGAAGGAGAAAAGGGAGTAGAAGTCATTTATTAAACCTTGTATATTAATTGCTACGATTCATGTTTTTTTTTTTTGAGTTCCGTTTACGTCGTTTTCGTATTATGTTTCGTAAATTCATAAATATGTATGCTATAAATGTCATTAGACAAACTTCAACACAACATTTTCGTTATGAAGGGCTTCGTCATCTTTGCTTAGTTCGTTATGTAGTTCTAATAATTCTTTGTCTTTGTAAAATTCCATTAATTCTTCTGATAAATCGATCAATCCGTTTATGAATCTATATCTCAACACAGATGACTCCTCATTGGTAAGACTACCTGCCTTATGGATCTTATTATCAACACTAAGTTTAATCAATTTCTTTAATGATTGAGAAGCTTTCGGTGTTGTTGTCAAATATTTCATAAATCTTATAAAAGATTCTTGAAGTGGAGTAAGATCAGAAGGTGTTTCCAATAGATGGACTTGACGCGGTAGGGATTCAATCAGTGTAATGTATTGTCTTGTTGAAATTGGATCTTTTAATACAATGGAAAGATCCTGTTTAACTTTATGAATGACTTGGTATAATGATTTTTCTAACATCCGTGATTGGTTTATGATAGAATTTGGGTCATCCTTCAAGATTAGCCAACTCTTAATGTTAGATTCATACAATGAGACGGCAAAGGATAGATCTTTTAACATCAACGCTCTTGTAGTGATTAAGATTTTGTAAGCGTCAAATTCTTTATAAAACTCTAAACTTTCAACCAACTGTTTCAAACTTTGTGATTTTTTCAAATTCAATATCAATAATCTGAAATTCCCCAGAGTCATTGCATCATTATGAAGCATCATTTCAAATATTTTGATCAATTCTTGTTCATGATTTTTATTCTTTAAAATATGATACTTCAACTCCGTGGGGTTTGTATAATCGACACCATATTTATTTTGAGTATTTGAAGCCAATAAATTAGTCAATCCAAAGATGGAACGATCAAAATGACTTTCAACTTCCCTAGTATCTTTCAAATCTTGGTTTAAAGCACTTGTGAATTGGTTGATATAGTTATTTCTATCTGATTCACTAATATAGTCATCCTTAAATAGTGATAGTTTGGAATTAAGCAAGTTTATTGCCTTTGAGATATCGGATTTGGACAGATCTTTTGTGGTAGACTTCTTCGCGAGCACCGATGAGACGCTAGAGAATAACCTCGTAAGCGGTTTTGAGGCTTTGGACATGGTTATGATCCTTCGAAATTAATCAAGTCAAATTCTATGTGTCTGTTTTTCTTTATAAGCCAATATTTTACAAGTGAAAAAGCAATGTGCTTATATAAGCATATGACTAGAGTTTACATAATCAAAGAGAGATCTTTAATTAGGGCTTTAACTTTAGCCAATTTAGAAGAAAATGAAGACACTACAATCACTCCAGGATTACTGTGCAATTTGTTCTAAATACATGTCCCATTCTCTAGGTCATCACCGTTTCATGGGTCAGGCACGGACTTGGAAAAACCAACGGCCAACCTCGAACAGCGATGGTTTTAAAGATGAGTATTATGACCCTTAGAGTCATAACGTGAGTTTTATCTCCCAAGAGAAGTTTGTTGTTGACAAAGGTACAACGGTGTGAACTCACATTGAGACAAGTCTCATTAAAGTTCACCGATGACCCCAACTTCTCTGTCAATTAACACAGATTTGGTTGTTTATAAAGAGATTTCTAAAGATGGTAAAATGTTGAATTGGAAAAAACTTTTTTTATATATCGTGAGCGTGTTGCGCCTACCGGTGGACATCTACGAATCTAGAGAAGAATAGAAACTCTTTAGGTCTATAACAATTTATAATTGTTCAACCACCAACCTCCCTTTTACCTTTTCCTTACTACCCCTCATCACCCTCTACATCCAAAACAATGTCCAACCCGCTATTAGCCAATTTGAACGCCTTTAGAAACAAGGTTAAGACTGCCCCAGTGCTTTCTAGTGTTAAGAAAACTGTTTCACCAGCTCCAAGTTCGCCATCGATCAAGTCAACTGGTAGTGTTAAGAGAACGGCAGAGGAGGATGATTTCGATGATGATTATAAGCCAAAGAAGCCAGCTTATGATACATCGGGTTCCCATCTATCGACTAAATTGCTATTAGCTGTTGAATATATAAAAGATCGTGATGCTCCAGTTAAAGTTGATACACTATTATCTTATTTAAATATCAATAATGACACACAAAATAGTAAATTAGTTTCATTGGTCAAGAATTTGGATAAGATCAAATATCATGAGAAGAATAACACCTTGGAATATGTTTCCATTCATAATATAAAGACTAAGGATGATTTACTTGTGTTTTTAAGATCTCAACCTACATTTAAAGGGATTTCAGTTAAGGAGTTGAAAGATGGTTGGAACGGTTGTTTGGGTGCCATTAACGAATTAGAACAAGAGGATAAGATCCTTGTCTTACGTACTAAGAAGGATAATCATCCAAGATTAGTATGGGCTAACGTTGGTGGTGAATTAGGTGCTATTGATGAAGAATTTGTTAAAATTTGGTTACAAGTTAAACTACCTGAACGTTCAGAATTACCAGGTAAATTGAACAAATTAGGTTTGAAACCTGCTAGTGTGGATCCTGCTACTATCAAAAAAGATGATAACAATGCACAGATCAAGAAGAGAAAACAAAGAAGAGGGAAGATTACCAATACCCATATGGCTGGTATCTTAAAGGATTACTCCAATTTGAGATGAATTTTAATGAATTTTTACATATAGTGATGACAATAAAGAAAAATAGAAAGTAAAGTAACTAGAATCGAACACATTGTAGAAGATCAAGACTCTCACTAAGAGATAGACTCATACTGCTTAATGCCATTACTTTAAACATTAATAACTTATTAACAGCACCGGGTAAAATTCGCGAGAAACGCCAAAATGTAAATATCCGAACACGGTGGATCAGTACGTCTCGAATAACCATTAAAGTGTCATTTTTTCCTTGCCCTTTTTGTCCTTTTTACACAACTTCAAGTTCTTTAACGATGGCCAAAATAGCAAATATCCGTGTGCTGCTGCTCATTGTTGGTGTCTTATTCCATGCGGTGTATTTATGGTCCATCTTTGATATCTACTTCGTGTCTCCATTAGTGCATGGTATGCAGGGCCATCGCGCTACTACAAAGCCACCAGCAAAGCGTCTTTTCCTAATTGTTGGTGACGGTTTGAGAGCTGATACCACTTTTGACACTATAACACATCCAATTAGTGGTGAAACTGGTCATCTAGCACCATTCATAAGGAATATCGTTCTTAATCAAGGTACTTACGGTATTTCACATACTCGTATGCCAACTGAGTCTAGACCGGGTCACGTTGCCATGATCGCTGGGTTTTATGAAGATGTTAGCGCTGTGACTAAAGGTTGGAAAGAGAACCCTGTGGATTTTGATTCTGTATTGAATCAAACAAGACATACATATTCTTTCGGTTCCCCAGATATTTTACCAATGTTTGCCCAAGGTGCTTCTGATCCGAATAGAATTGACACATGGATGTACGGTCATGAGTTTGAAGATTTCACCTCAAGTTCAATTGAGTTGGATGCATACGTTTTCAAGCATTTATATGAACTTTTTGATAATTCTACCACTGACGCGGAATTAAATGAGCAAATTCATCAAGATCAAACTGTTTTCTTCTTGCATTTATTAGGTTGTGATACCGCAGGCCATGGGTTTAGACCATACTCTGCTGAGTATTATGACAATGTTAAATACATTGATGAACAAGTTGCTAAATTGACCAAAGAAGTTAAAAATTTCTTCAAAGATGATGATAGCGCTTTCATCTTCACTGCTGATCATGGTATGTCTGCCTTCGGATCCCATGGTGATGGTCATCCAAACAATACAAGAACTCCACTAGTTGCATGGGGTGCCGGTATCAACAAACCTGTTTATAACGACGTCCCTGTCTTTGACAATTATACTGAAGGTTGGGATTTGGCTTCAGTTTCTAGGCATGATGTCAAACAAGCTGATATTGCATCATTGATGTCTTATTTAATCGGTGTGAACTACCCAGTGAACTCAGTTGGTGAATTGCCATTGGATTTTATCAATGCACCACATGACCAAAAATTGGATGCCCTGTATAAGAACGCTTTAAGCATCTTGGAACAATATTTGGTGAAAGAGGATGAAATGTCCCAAAATCAATTTTTTTTCAAACCTTATCATGCATTTACTTTGAAGACCATTGATCAATACAAAGAAGAAATTGAAGGGCTAATTGCGCAGATTTCTAAGAAGAATGATCATGATTTAGAAGTTAAAGCCATCAAGGTAACTGAAGATTTGATTCAAACTACTTTAGATGGTCTATACTATCTAACCACATATAATTGGTTATTCTTACGTACTATTGTTACTTTGGGTTTCGTTGGTTGGATCACTTGGTCATTTATCATCTTTTTGAAATTATTCATCTTGGATTCAACAACAAGTGATAAACCAGGTATTTTGAATCTGGCCACATTCTTTACCATTGGTGGTGTTCTGAATTACGTGCTATGGTACCAAAAATCACCTTTGAACTACTACCTATATCTATTATTCCCACTGTTATTCTGGTCTCAAATCTTGTCTAATTCATTGAACTTGAAGAATGGTATCAGAGTGTTTTTCCGTGATATCGAGAACTACAAAGTTTGTATTGCATTATTTTCGATCATTGCCGTGTTTGAATGTATCGTATACGGGTTTTTTGAAAGATTTATCTTCACCGTGTTGTTCTTTGCACTTGGAATCTATCCATTAGTCTTGGGTATCGATTTCACCACGGTTGCTATTTGGTTTTTCACTTGTGCAGGTATGTCCAGTTACACTCTATTTGATGCTGTTAAGATTGAAGACTTGAATCAAATAAATGTTGCTGGTATCTTAATTGTCCTATTTGCCCTATTTGCATACTCTAGAGTTCTTCAAAACTCTAAATTGCCTAAATTTGGCGCCATTTCAGATTACACAAAGACTTTGATCTCCTTTCAAATTGCATTTGTCGGCTTAATTGTCCTGATCACTAATCACTCAGTGAAATCTATCCAAGCTAGAGAAGGTCTACCGAAGATCTCACAGTATTTGGGTTGGTTCACCGTTGTAACTTCATTGTTTGTCCTGCCTAGCTTACACTACTTAAACCCTCACAACAATTATCAAATTAGACTTTTGGTCATCTTCTTGACTTTTGCACCAACTTTTATCATCTTGACCATTTCATTTGAATCATTCTTTTATTTGAACTTCTCATGGTTATTACTACAATGGATAAACATTGAAACACGTCTTTATAACCTACACAAATCATCAAATTACATCCAACTATTACGTGTTTCATTGACCGGGTTTTTCAACTTACAGGTTTGCTTCTTTGGTACTGGTAACGTTGCCTCCATTTCCTCATTCTCATTAGAATCAGTTGTCAGATTATTACCTGTCTTTGATCCATTCCCAATGGGTGCCTTACTAATGATCAAACTAATGATTCCATATGTCTTGTTAGCCACTGCATTAGGTGTGTTAAACACTAAATTAGGTATCAAAAAATACACTATTTCCACATTAATCATTTCAACCAGTGATATACTATCTTTGAACTTCTTCTACTTGTTGAAAACAGAGGGTAGTTGGTTAGATATCGGTGTCACTATTTCTAATTATGTCCTTGCCATCTTGTCAAGTTTGTTCATGCTAATCTTAGAAATTGTTTCGAATATCTTGCTAAAGAATGTTGAGTATCACGACGTTGAAGAAACTAAGAAGATAAAGACCAACTAAAAACTACGCAGTATAATAAAAGTTAAAAGTTTGGATAAAATACTACAATGCACGTAGGCTGCTTACGTTGGTAATGTAACTAATAAAACAAGTAATTTTCAACACTCTGAAAAATAGAGTATTTTCATCTTTTGGCAAATGGATTAGAATCATGGAATTCACTAGTTGTCGCAGCTTCCTGTTGTTGTGGTTCAGGTGTGCTATTTAATTGAGCTAGTCTTGCATCACGTTCTTGTCTTTTCAACTTTCTGATTTCTTCCATTCTTTGAAATTCTTCTTCATCATCATCGTCATCTGAAGAGCCTGAGTCTGCGGCTTGGGCTTGTGATGGTTGTTCGAAGGATTGTGAAGCTGGAACAGAGGCTGGAGCTAGATTAGGGGCTAGATTGTGATTAACGACAGGACTACCAGGCTTTGGAGATGATGGAGCAGGTGAAGATGGGCCTGATGACTTTCTGATACCAAACTTGGCCATTCTTTCCTCCATCTTCTTACGCGCTTGTTCTTTAATATAGGCCTTTCTTTCCTCAGCAGATTGGAAATTTGGTCTTGAGGATACTAGGGATGAACTTGATGAAACACGTGAACCGTTTTGGGTTGGATTTGGTACTGGTGATGAAATTTGTGGAGATGCAATTGATGATGAAGCAATCGGAGTTTGTTTAGAAACTGAGGCTGTACTAACGATTGGGGTAGATGATGGGGATGGCGATGAAGCATCAAGTGTCAAATCTCTTGTGAACTTGTTTGACAAATCATTGACTCTGAAAGATTTTATGATTTTTTGAACTTCAGGTTGAACACCAATACCTAATTCCCATTTCTTGTAATCTTCATTGTTTGAATCTTTCAACCCAGAAATGATACTACTAGAAATGTCCTTGATTGATTCCTCAACTGCACTGATTTTCGTTTGATTCGTAAGACTTTCTTCTCTAATCTTAGAAATCTCCTCAGTCAACCTTTCTTGGTCAGCAGTGGCATCGGTAACAGATGGATCCATTGGCTTACCTGTCAATTTGGCCATCTTCGCAGCTAGTAAGGCCTTGGATTTGGCCCTACGGATATCGCCTTCTGTTATTTCGCCATTTGGACCTGTGCCAATGATTGAGGATGGATTTTTGATCTTGTACAACTCCAGTTTCAACTGGGTTATCTGATTGTCAGTTTGTGAGATTTGAGCAATTAAAGTAGGCACTTTGGAGGTCAAATCGTTGAATTTAGATTTTAATTGAGATTTTTCATTGTTGTTCAATGGAGAAGCAGTAGGCAGTTCTTGAATTTGTCTTTTCAATTCTTCAATTTTTTGCAGATCAGAGATTTCTCCAACTTTGGAGTCTTGGTTAATTTTCTCCTCGTCAGCTTCTAGAGCTTCTAATAAGATCTTCTTTTCCCAGATTTGCTTCTTCATCTCATCAATAGTTAATTTTTCACCGGTTTCATAACTTTTAGGCTCTGGTTTCTGACGTCTTCTATGTCTAGAGTTTGAAGTGATCAACTCATCATCATTATTCTTGAACCTGGAACCATCCATTCTCGAATTGCTTGATTTTTTAACATTCTTGACATTTGTACCCGTTTTCAATTTATTCTTAACATCGTCCAAGATTCTCAATGAGGATGGAATCAAAAACTCTGGTAACCTATCAGGTAAGTCCCAGCCGTTCAATCTTTTATAAACTAACCACATACCAGTTTGGAATGATTCTTTATCCAAATGGGTCTGGTTTGGTCTAGTTACCAAATCCCATACTTTTTCCAAATCTTCTCTATTCAAACCTGATTTTCTAAAGATTTCAGCACAGACATCAGCACTCAATAGACCTTTCTTTTGAGTATCATAATTCTCAAAAATCTTGTTAAACAATTGTTTTTCTTGAGGAGTAATGCTTTCTTGAGTATAGGTTAAAGAACTAGTCCATTGTTGTTGGGCAATCGAAGGTGGTTGTGCTTGTTGTTGAACCAAATTGGTCAAGAAGAAACTATTTTGACCAACACCTGTCTTTTGTGCTCTCAAGGGTTCGAATTGACCAAACCCAGTACGTTGAGATTGTAATGGGGCACCACCAGTGGATACGGATTGCAATGGAACCAAGTTAGCAGGCGGATTATGTAATGGAGCACCGCCAGTATGACCAGGTTTCAATGGGACAGGTTCACCAGCCGCGCCAGTGGCTTGACGTGGTAGTGGGATTAAACCAGTTGGTTGTTGTTGTAATCCACCAGTTTGTTGTGTTTGAATCTTACCACCTGTTGGGATTGGAATTAAGCCTGTTGGTTGTTGTTTCAAACCATTACCACCAGTAGACTGACTATTCAATGGAATCAAGCCAGTTGGTTGTTGGGTTAATTGTCCCGTTGCTTGACTTTTCAATGGAACTAATCCAGTGGCTTGTGGGTTGATTTGGGATTGATAACCTGTAGTTTGGTTGTTCAATGGTTGAGTTTGATAGCCATTGGCTTGTTGATTTAAGGTCTGTGATTGTTGTGATTGTACTTGTTGAGACTGTTGGTTAAAGCCAGTTGACTGAGTGTTCAATGGTTGTGTGGAGAAACTTGATTGAAAATTGTAACCAGTGGTTTGAGATTTCAATGGTTGAGTATTCGTTTCCTGAGGTTTAGTTTGTGTTTGTGATGGTTGTAGTGGTTGAAGAGGTTGATTAGAAGATGTGAAGCCAGTGGTTTGTGTGGTTAAAGGTTGTTGGCCAAAAGAAGTGGTTTGTGGGTTTAATGGTTGAAAGTTAATTGATTGAGTCTGTTGAGGCTGCTGTTGGAATCCATATCCTGTTTGTTGACTGTTCAATGGTTGTTGATTAAATTGGGCAGTTTGGGACTGGGTTTGCGGAGGTTGAGTCTGTTGAGACTGCTGTTGGAAACCATATCCAGTTTGTTGACTGTTCAATGGTTGTTGATTAAATTGAGCAGTTTGGGACTGAGTTTGTGTAGATTGTCCAAATTGTTGAGCACCAGTTTGTTGATAGTTCTGGGTTGGAAATTGTGATTCTGGAAATTGTTGTTGCTGGGTCTGAGCAGGTGGTTGACTTTGAAACAACTGACCAGGATTGAACCCAGAATCAACGGGGGTTTGAAAACCATATCCAGTAGGTTGATTTTGCAAACCCGGTTGATTCAATATCTCTGATGCAACGGGCTGTGTCTCCAAGATATCATTTGTAGTTGATGGTTTCAATTGATGCGTTGGAGCAGTCTGGGTTGAACCTTCAGGAATGCTGAAATTGATTTTATCCACATAACGAGACACTTCGTCCTTAATTTGAGGATCTAGTTGATATGGTAATTCTCCACCTCTTAATACTAAATTACACAAATGTAAAGCCAATGCAAATTCAGGGAACAAAAGATCGCCAGTCTTGTTGATATCGGATAACTCCCAAATTCTAGCAAGGTGCTGAGGAGACAATTGAGATTTTAAAAGAATATTTCTAGCAGCTACTGGAGGAATTGATATATCATTAGTTGAATTTTGGAATAGTTGTTGAAATCTTTGCTGATCTTGGGGACTAAGGAATGACAATTGATCCTCTAGGACGCCCGCTTGCAACTGCTGTTGTTCCAGTGGCTGCGCTGATGGCTGCTGGTACTGGTAGTAGGACATCTGCTAGAGGGTTTCCAATGGTAATTGAACTATATTTGAGTTCTTTCTAGGTTCAACCCGTTTTATGATGTCTTAATCGATAAAATCTCGGGAAAAGGGGCGGTACGCGCACATGCTAATGCTTGGTGTTCACGTGACCACTTAAAGAACATGTCAGGTGACCTCGGAGTTAATTCTACATATGAAAGCCGATAAATTTTGATAAAATCCGAAGTTCTTAGTTGTTGTTGTTTCATAGTTAATGTTTATTCTTTGTTATTTATTCCTTTCGCACTGTTGTTTCTTTGGCAAATTGAGAATTAATCATCTTTTGTGTTGAATACGTAAACACTAAAGATCTTCTCATAATTGCTTACACACTTATATTACAATTGCCCTGTGTTTATTTTATCTCCCGCTCCTTAAAATTTCTCTGTTATATGTCTTAAATAGGGAAGGGAACGGCAATTATTTAAATTTGCTAATTAAAATTGCGATACGAAAAATTCCAGCTGATAAAGATTAATTAGACTGAACTATGATCCCAGTTCTCCTTTTTAATTGCTCAGACTTTTTAAACAATTTATAATCAACTTATAATCCTTAATCACTGTTACTATTGCTCTAGTTTCAAATTAACAAACGTTCACTGTTAATTCTTATTAACCCTTGGAGACACTTGCTGAGTACCACATCACCGGAAATTTCTCTCAATCTTCTACAATGCCAAAGGGAGTTTCCATTGTTGAAGAGACAAGACCTCTTCTGGATCCAGACACCATTATAAATGAAGCTACTAATGAGATCCTGGAGAATGCACTTGTCGACGAATCAACAGAAGATGACGAAGGTCTAAGTCACCTCCTAGAACAAAGAACTTTACATAAGACTATGTTATGGCATCAGAAACCAAATGTTTACATCCTATACTTAGCTCTGACTATCTACTTCTTATCCACCGCTGTGTCCCTTAGTTCTCAGGTTGTGCTGATGTTAGATGTTATGTGTCGTAGTGCTGGACTTGGTGTTGAAATCAATACCTGTGATGATCCAAAGGTACAGGAATTAGCTTCACAATTACAATCAGCTATGATGTTCACAGCTGGTCTTGTTTGCTCTTTGGTTAGTGGTAAAGTTGGGGAATTATCCGATAGATATGGTAGAAGACCTATTTTTTTACTTATTGGTCTCGTTAAGATCATTGGTACTATTCTTATAACTTTTTTGTTAATGCCTTCTACTCCATATCATAAATCTTGGTTTATCATTGTTATTGCTTTTGAAAACTTGAGTGGTGGTATCATTGGTGTGTTGTGTGTCGCTAATAGTTTTATCACTGATGTTGCTGATCCTGAAGAAAGGGTCATGTTATTAGGGTTCTCCAATGGTGCACTATACGCGGGGTTAGGATTTGGTCCTTTAATTGGTAGTTTGATCTTGAGACACACTGGGAATATGTTTTCCACTTTGTATACTAATTTGTTTCTTTCTGTGTTGTTTTTGATTATTATTTATTTCTTTATTCATGAATCAAGACCAAAGATGTTGAGAAGAAAATCTCAATCCGTTCATTTAAAACGTAAGGCTTCCTTTGCCTCAACAAGGTCAAATTTGAAAGAAACTTCATTAGGTCATTTCTTCAATTTGTTTTCTCCATTGAAAACTCTATGGGTTCCAAAACATGAGACTTTGGGTTATATCCCACGTTATAATATCTTTTTGTTGATCTATATCGAGGCTATTGTCTTACTTTCAGGTGCTTCATTAGGGCCAGTGTTGGTATTATATTTACGTTATGCATTCCACACATCACCAGAATTCTTAGGTTACTACGTTTCATCCGCTGGGTTTTCAAAGACAATTGTCTTGTATGTGATTTCTCCATTTTTGTTATACATAATGAGAAAGAATTTTAATACCAGAAACAAATCTTTAGATCGTGTTGATTGGACTTTAATCTTAATTGGTTCTATCTTTGAATCTTTAAGTCCCTTAATCATTATCTTGGCACGTAATCAATATGAGGTTTTGGTTTCAAGTTTATTTGGTGCCCTTGGTGCTCTTGTTATCCCATCTGTTCAAGCTACAATCATTAAATACGTTCCAGAGACAAAAATTGGTGAAGTTTATGGTGGTATTGCCCTAATTAAAAATTTATTGATAATGGTTATGCCCTCGTTGTTTCTAAGTGTCTATGCAAGCACCGTTGAATATTCACCAAAATTTGTCTTTTACTTAATCTTGGGTTTTGTTGCTGTTGGTGTAATTGTGGCCTTATTATTAAGAGTTCATCAAGATCCAGAAACTGTTCAAAGTGATGTGGAGTCATCTAGAAGATCATCGGTCATTGAAAGATATGGTGCCACTGAGAATAGAATCAGAAGGGAAAGCACAACTTCGTTGAATATTCGTAATCGTTAGTGAAACCTCATGCTGACTTGAGAAACATAAACTGGTTTGCTATTGGTCTGGTGATTTAATGGCGATTTTTATTTTCAATTCGTATAGATATTATTATTATACTATAGATTATCTTTATACTTTTTACATTAAACTGTCAACTACGTAAAGATCTTCATACAGAATCTTAGCACGTGCATATACTTTGAAGATCAGTAGCTAAGTATTTGGGCCACTTTGCCCGCTTAAGTGTGTGACCACTTGAACGGCGTCTATTTACGGGAACACCACTTGAAATGGGGTAAAATCCTTCAGAAATTTCGTATCTTGTATCTTTATCATTACGATTTCTGGAAACTTCTAAAGCAATAATCAACTTTATGTGTCAAATTCACCCGCGAATTTTTTTGTGACTTTAAAATTTCAACCTTGGAAGTTATCAATATAATTAAAATGTGATCATTTTTACAATGTATAAACCTATTTAACCATATAAAACTAAGAAGACATACACCAATTTTTTGCTTCAGCCTTTCAATTCATTACATAAGCTCTAGTCACCACCAAAGACTTTGATCAATATGACATTGTTGGACCTTTTTAAGGATCATCAAGGTTGGTTTCTTACAGCTTTAAGCTCCCTCATGTGCATATTTGGTGCTTCAATTATATATTTGGACCTATTAGTTAAATTTTTTAAACCAAACTCTACGTTTGATATTAAATCAAATGAAAAGTTTCTTATCTCTGGGTTCAGTGTATCAGCAGGTTCACTTATCTTTACAGCATTATTTAAGCTTTTACCAAAGGCGCAATCATATTTTGAAGATGTGGAGGATGCTATTAGTGATAAAATTATCCCTGAGTTAAACATTTTAATTTATTTTATGATTGGTATAGCACTTTGTTGGGTAATGAACAAATTTATTCATTATTTTGCAAGTCAAAGTATTGTTCATTGTGCACACGGTGACGAGGAAAGTCAAACACATAGTCATAGTCATAGTGATAGTGACGCTGAAGAATTTAAACATCATGGCCATTCACATGGTCATGAGACTTATCCCGCTGAAGAATACAATGATCTAGAAGATTCACTTCATCATGATGAATCAATTCATATCCATGAACAATCTTCAAACGAACAAGATCACCATCATAGCCATAACCATAACCATAACCATAATCACGAAACTCATGAACATAATCACTCACATATAACTGAAGTTACTCCATTGTTGGCACCTCAACAAGTAACAACCACAATTCAAACACCAAATGGTACTAAGGCACAAACTTTGATAATCAATTCTGTATTTAGTTTTTTGAGAAGACTTAAACCAAAACGTGATTGCGTTTGTATCGAAGATATTAATTGCAATGGGTTACCATGTATCTCATCTGATGAATTTCAACAAAAGATTTCTAATGATATTTCCAATTTGGAATTTTATAGACATTTAAATAGATCAGCTTCTAAGAATTCAATCATTGCTTATACTCAACCTTCAAATAATTTAGAAACTGTTACTTCACCAAATGATCAACAAGATAGTTATTTCCCATCTCAAAGGGCAGCACCTCCAAATTTAAGATTAGCCACTGAATCTGATTTAAATGCTCATTATTCACATAAAGATGATCATCATCATAGAATTAGTACACCAATTTCAAAATTATTGTCAATTGGTTTACAAACTTGTCTTGCCCTTACATTACATAAATTCCCCGAGGGTTTTATAACTTATGCAACTTCAACAGCTGATCCAAAGATGGGATTCTCAATTTTTTTATCATTAGCATTACATAATATCATTGAAGGTTTTAGCATGACTTTACCATTATACTTGGCATTGAATTCAAGATTAAAAGCTTTTACAGTTACTTTTTTCCTAGGTGGATTATCACAACCCGTTGGTGCTCTCCTAGCATTTTTAATCTTAAGAGGTAAAGAAATTGATTCACAGGATTCAGGTTATGTCTTTGGTGTATTAATTGCTATCACTTCAGGATTCTTATTAGTGATTAGTCTTCAATTATTTGCAAGTGCAATCAATTTTGGAGGTAGTACAAATAAGATTGTTGGTTGGTCAGTTTTAGGGATTTTTTTCATTCAATTCTCTGGGGTTTTAACTTCATATAGTTCTTAGGATTGTATTACATGGGATTATGTAATCATACTTTATTGTAATTCGCGTCGCGTTATTTTTTTTTTATTACGCCAAAAATCAAAATTCGAATGAATACAAAGCGATTGAATGGCAAATTAGTTTATATCAACATAAAAAGATATAAAAATAATGGCTGAACATCAAACTCCAAGAATTGACGGCTCTCTCCTTTCACAACACGTTGGATCACAACCAGTCCGTATAATTGGTCGTGTTGAATCAATTTCTGGTGATCTCATTGAATTATATACACCATCTACAACATCGGATAATTTAAAGATCAAAATAAGTTCAAGTCCAGATTTAGAACCATTTTCTATTGGATCATGGTTTGAAATCATTGCAAGAGTATTTGAAGATGAAACTGTTAAAGCTATTGATGTTAAAAACTTTGGTGAAAATATTAATGAAAAAGCTGTTGCAGCTCTAGTTAAATATTCAAATAAGGCAAGTGAATTATTTTATTAAAAAGGGTTTTCAAAAAGGTTGTAATATAAAGAGATTAGGTTTATGAATTAATTGTAGTGAACTTACATAAGATTAAATATTCTATAAAATCTTTTTTTTTTGTTTCTCTTATAATATAATGAATCAAGAACTAAATATAAACCAGTTAACAGAAAAAATTCTCAATCAAGATGATGATGATGTACCTTGAGATGAAGACAATGAGCTCAAAGAGGCAGGTTTCACTCTTGAACTTGGATTATACCAGCCACCATTAGCACTTGGATATGGAGCCGGTGTTGCCCAATTAATTGCTGAACTAATAGTATATGACCAGCCTGGAGTAATTGTTGAAACTTGATCTAATGAATTTTTCAAAGTTGAATAATATGTCACTGCACTTGTTGGATATTTTCTTGTCCATGAAGTAGCAGTAACTTTTGAACCTGGTTGAGTTTGCATTGGTGCATATCTTGTTTTACCAGTTTGTGAAGTATAATAAACGTTAAAAGATTTTGATAATTCTTGTGGTGAAATAGTTGTTGTTGTATCACCATTTTCAACATTAACTTCAGCAGAAGGTGGAGTAGAGTCTGAACCTGAAGCAGGTTCAGTACCTGTCATACCTTTTAAAGCAAATCTATATGAATAATGAATTGAATAACCACCATCTTTTGTAGCAGCATAAATTTGAACAAAATAATTACCATTTGCACCAATTGTTGCAGGAATTTCTAAATCATAACTATTATCAGTAATATCATCAGCTGAAACTTTTTCTAAAGTCTTAATACCATCAATTTCACTATTTGGACCTGTACAAATCGTAAAACTATAAGACTCAATTTCTGATAATTTTGGAGTTGTTTGTGATTCAATCCATGATAATGGAACTTTAACAGTACCACCATTTGCTGTAAATGTTTGACCACTTGTAGGTTTTGAAATGGAAACATCAGCTATAACGTTGCTGAATAATGCAAGAAGAGTTACCAAAGTATATGAAGCTAACATGTTTACTTAATCTGTATTTTCTTAAAACTTTGGGCTGTGTGAATTGAATATGATAAATGCAAGGAGCTAATTTTTATAAAACCAGAAACTTTGGGTAAGATGAGATAAGGGGAAGGGAAAGTTTCCAAAGCAAAGAATGTGTGTTTATGTTTATGTTTTGGTTTATAAAGGTTTATAAGCTTGGAAGTTAAGACTTTGCTAAGAAATCCTTGGATTCTCTTGGAAACTCTCAATTGTTTTTCTGTTTGATCCAAAAATAAAAAAAAAAAAAAAACCAAAAATATTTGAAAACTTCGGGAAACTCCCCAAAGAGGTAATTCTCTATTTTAGGGAAAGAAAGATGTTACCCGGCTCCAACAGATTGATTAATTGAAAATTGATTGAAAATTGATGATTCAAAGAGAGAAAAGTGCATTGATTTTAAAGGATTTAAAAGTTGTTGAAAATGTTATATTTAAAGTCTATGACCAAAGTGATAGATAATTCAGGTGCTCTAATGGCTGAATGTATTAAAGTTTTAGGTAAAAATCCTGCAAATTTTGCTAGAGTTGGTGATGAAATTGTGTGCGTTATTCAAAAAGCTAGACCAATTAATGCTCAAATCACAGGTGCATCAGCTTCAAATCGTGTTAAAAAAGGTGATATTTGTCATGCCGTTGTTGTTAGAACAAAACAAACACAATTAAGACCTGATGGTTCATCTATTAGATTTGATGATAACGCTTGTGTCTTAATAAATAAAAATAGTGAACCTTTAGGTACAAGAATTTCTGGTGTTGTATCAAGAGAATTAAAAGAAAAAGGTTATAATAAGATTGTTGCCATGGCTCCAAAAGCCGTATGATATAATGTGTTATCAGATAGAGAAGTTAATTTGTTGTATATGTGTGTGTGTGGTTTTGGGTTAAAATGGGTTACATCTTGTAAATATAAAAATTAAATTGCATATGTTTTTATTAATTTGTGGAATAACTTTCCACTAAATTTATTAAACTATTTGTAAGTTCTTGAGAACGTTTATATGTTTCTGAATTAAGATTTTTAACAATTGTATTATCAATTGGATGTTGAATTAATTCAATTGTATTTTGAACAACATTACGTAATTTAATAACGTCTCTATTTGTATGATCTTTATGAGCTAATTTATTTAATTTATCATTTAATTCCATTTCTATTTGTGAAGCTTGTGAAGTTTGTGAATTGAAACTCTCTGGTGATGATGGAATATTGTCTATATCCCTTTGTGGATAAAGGTTGTCAAATGTGTCCTGATATGATAGATCGATGTCTTCTTTATATGGTTTACCTTTATAATTATCCTCATTGGGAGTTGGAAGTATATTAGACCTCGTATTGGATTGAATTAATTCATCAATTTCATTATTTAAAGTTCTTAATTCTTCAAATTTTGACCAAATTGCCTTCTCTCTTAATTCATTTTTAGCAAAAATTGTATCAAGATTAGGTATATTGTTTTCTAAATTATTATCTGTATTTGTTGGAATACCTTGAAGTAACGATTTAAAAGGTGATGAGATCTGTGCATTTAAATCTATCCCAATAGAACGATAACGACGTGATTGTATCGGGCTTGTCATTCTGTTTCTATTTTCGATGATAAGTAAATATTTAATCAATATAAATTGACATAATTTTTTTTTGTGGGACAAAATGTAAATAAAAACATTTTAAGTCCGTTACAATAAAGGTAAATAGAATCATATATTCGTTAATAAATAAAAAATAAATAAATAAATGCATTTATAAGTTCTTTGAGAAGGGAATTTATCCCTTCATCAAATCCTCAAGGGCACTTTCAAATTTGGTTTCACCCTTTGGGACACCATTCATTCTATTTAAATCTTTTGCATCTTGTAAATCACTATTTTCTTTCTTTAATTCAATTTTTTCAGTAGGTAAACTTAATCCACTTTTAATAATCTCTTCAAGTATACCTTTTTCTAGTCTATAATTCTTTATTATTTGTTCATTTGAATATTTTTTTTCACTTAAATCTTCAATAATGGCAATAAATTCATTAGGATGAACAAATTTCCTTTTGGTAAATTGATTTTGATCCTGGGTCATTTTTTCCATTAATTTCTTATTTCTTAATGATCTTAAAGAGGGATGATTTTGATCTAATTTTAATGGTACTTCCTCAATTTGAATAACTCCCATCTTTGTAGCATTCTCGTTATGTGTTTCATTATGATTTTGATGAATAGGTTTTAAATCTTTTTGAGTCTTTATAGATTTTAATGGAGAAACGGAACGAGCAAAATGTTGAGATTTGGGAAGGTATCTACTCTTTGACGTTGATTGACCCATTGCAATAGATATTTCTTGTAATTAATAGCGTTCTTGCCCGAATTAATCCTTAAATTGATTCTTTCTGGGGAAATTGTTTTTTGTAATCGGGCTTAATTTATGAATTTTGTATGGGGACATTAAATTCCGAAGGTTAACAAACGGTAACATATTAAAACATTTAATATTTGAGGTAAATATTTGGGTTTATTATGAAATTTGAATCGAAATATTGTCTGGTGCTATCAATGATTATACGAGTCCATTTCTGGAGTTATCACTTGAGATTTGAAAGTTTTGTAAATTTCTGAAGTATTGCATAATAACATTTTGAATTTAGATATCAGATGTTGAGCTTGTCATTTTGAAAACTTGCTTATAATATTATATTATAACTATAGATTCACAATATGTAATACATGAGTACAAGTAATTATGTGATTGTAACGTCGTGTAGAATTGATCTATGAGTAATCTGAACATTCTTATTGCATTACGCTTGATTATGTTATATATACAGTATAAAGTTTCAATTAAATCTATACATATTCACTAATAGCTGCAGTTAGTTTCATTAGTGTAATTTAGTATACTGGAAATTGTAATTCCTTAGCACCACCCTGTCACACAGAATGCACTCCCGATCTTGACAACCGTAAAAATCGATTTTAACTTGAACATTTCGCCAACTTCGTGCTCAGAATATAGTTCAATCAAAACTACTGTATTACGATTACCGCTCATGATTATTAATTAAAATTCAATAAGCTTATCTGACAATTCTACCATGATAAAACATCAGGAATTTCAACTTTTCAAGTTTGCG
This sequence comes from Taiozyma odintsovae, assembly GCA_030557705.1. NCBI lineage: Eukaryota > Fungi > Ascomycota > Saccharomycetes > Phaffomycetales > Wickerhamomycetaceae > Taiozyma > Taiozyma odintsovae. The sequence continues at coordinate 223,738 of JANIVH010000017.1, forward strand.
TAATAACTACAAGGATTAAAGTATCATTAATTAGCCGTTTTCGCATTAAATTTACCTTTTGTTAGCACGGAAAGTCGATGTACGACCAAGTCTATCACTAGTTTGTGTAGCTTTTTTTTGTTCTTCCAATGCCCATTCCAAGGATTTTTGGAGTGTATCAAATAATTCAGATCTTAAATTCAGATTCTCATGTGACATCAATAGACGACCATAAGTATCCCACATACTGATCATTTTATCATAATGTGTTGATAAATTCTTAAATTGATCCATAACCTCGTCCAAATAATTCTTTACATTTGTCTGATGAGTGTTCCAAGTTTCGGGTTTACAAAATGGAGTCTTTAATGGCATTGGAGGACTGGCTTTTGATAATGTCATTAAAGTTTCTTTCATAACCTTTAAATTCCTTCTAACGTTTTCAACGGGATCAATCTTTTCTGGGGAATCTTTAGTGGTATATGACCTATCTGTAGGTGAATCAACGTCAATAATATCATTAACCTCCATCGGTTCATTAGTGGCTTGTTGAGACGTCACAAATGATTTATTATAAACTGAAGACCTTTCTTTGGTAATGTAAGTACTCTCCGATTTTAGATATGTAACTGGTGGGATATTGTCTCCTAAATCTCCGCTAATTGGTGATTGAGATCTTGAGTTTATGTATGATTTGGATGAAAAAGTATGTGTTGTGTTCGTAGACAATGGAGATAAACGGGCACCCGGTGGAATTCGAATACCATTCACAATTCTTTCACCTTCCGTAGGATTAACAGCTTGCTTCTGTTTTTTTACGTCAGCTTCAGAAATTTCAACAAATTCAAGTGATTCTTCTAATTCATCATAACCAAAACGATCATTAGCTTTGGCTTTTGGAACACTCTTTCTGAAATCTGATAGATCAAAGTTACCATCAGTCTGTGTCATTGGTGTTGTTTGATTGAAAATGGAAGCCATACCATCAAAAGCTGTTGTATCTTCTTCTTTACCATCAATTTTGGTACTGTCATGTTTATATGATCCATCTTTTAATTTCGTAGCTTTTTTAAAATCTTCTTCGTTAATCTGTTCAATATCATCATCACTACTATTACTATCACCTTGATTCGAGGCTTCTTCGAAATTAGATTCTCCAATTGGCGATCTGCCGAATTGTCCAGCATAAGGTTGTTTTTGTGATGATGAATGATAGCCCTGTGATGAGTCATGGGGATGATCAAAATAAAACAAAACATTATCACTATCAAATTTTACACCAGGCGGAATTTTCATTTGATGGGATGTTTGTTTAACACGTTGAGAGGTAACACCAGGTGGTAGTTTCATACCTTGAGGTAGAATATGTGTATGTTGTGAGGACTCAGTGTCATGTAGGTGTGAGTTCATATTATGGACCCGATGCAGTATCTCAACTTGTGGTTTTGTGGGAAGGTTTCGTGCGCGTGGTTTTTGATTTTGGGTCTTTTGATGATCCTTGGGGACAAAACTAACAGATTCACCATCTTCAATATCAGTTCTAGGCTGACGACCACTTTTTAACACATAAGCATTGTCTCTTGACATTGGTCTTGAATTATACTGAATGTTGCCTCTTTGATTTCTGTTTCTTGTCTGATATTGTTTCGATGGTTCAGTAGATCCTACGACAATGTAATCTGGAGCACCTGCTGGCTTTCTCATACCTGTAGCAGTGACTTCATCCTCAGAGAGCCCATTTGGTTTTAATGGATTACCATGCGCATTAGAAAATTGGACATTTTGTCTATCCCAACCATTTGGAGGATATCCTGGCCCAGGTTGAGGTTGATTGTATGATTGCAAAGGGACAGCACGTTGGAGATGTGTTTGAGGAGCCTGCGAAGAAGCCTGTTGAGGGCCTGAACGGGGATTATGGTAAAATCTTTTGTAATTAGCTGATTGCGGAGGTGAGCCAGGACGTTTCTTCTGATGGGAAGGTGGAGGAGGACCAGGGCCAGGACCTGGTGGGAAGCTGGGGCGATGTTTTGAAGGAGGATGTCCAGGACCTGGTGGATGACGTTGATATTGGTTATTCTCATGCATGGACCAAGAGTCCCTAGCATTTGCCGGTGCTGATCTGGAAGTGCTGAAGCCAAACTCTTCGTCATACGAACCTTGTTGGTATTGTGATTGGTTGTATGCATATGAATCAGGGTGAGAATGACGAGCTGGCGAAGGTCCTTGTGGAGGTCTCTGTTGTGAATGTGCTGGTGGTGGTGCAGGATTGTATGGTGCGTATGAAGTCTGAGGTGAAGAATAGTATTGATTATAGTTGTTTGATGGGTAATATGGATAAGGCGGTTGCCCAGATCTTGCATAAGTTTGATGAGGTTGGTGATATTGAGATTGTTGTTGATATTTACTTTGGGGTTGCTTCTTGGAGACATCTGACACTATTGTGGACTTTCTCGGAAGCTTTGCATCGTACTTTGCCCTGAGGCTTCTATCTGATAATATCTTGTAAGCTTCACCAACATTTTTAAATATCTCACTTGAGGCTTCCTTATTGGATGTGTTCTTATCAGGATGATGCTGTTTGGCAAGCTTCAAATAAGCCTTTCTAATCTCTGAGCTCGAAGCAGAAGGGTCAACATCGAGCACCTCATAGTAAGTAGCCCTCACTGTTGTTAATGCCGTTTCCATGAGTGAATACCTTAAATAGCATCAAACGTAATGAAGTGCCTTAGTATAATCAGTGAAGAGGTTGATTGATTTGATCCGTAGTGATAATCAATGTAGGAGAGCCAAAATGCCAATAAAAGTGAGGAGGGTTCCTTAAGATGCAAAAACAGTGGCAATTGAATGCCCAAAATTGGTGGAAGTTATGGAGTGATGTCAAATCAAGAAGAAGTCTCTTATTGATGACGATTCTTCTTGTTTTACATCCTTCATGAGAAAGACCCACAATATTGGTGGACATAAAACGAGTTCGCGGGAAGTGGTACCTCTTTTCGCGAACTTCCTCATCGCGAATTTCCGCCGCGAATTCTCTTGCTGGGAATTTTTTTTTTTCGAAAGAACTTCTAGAGGTCCAAGGTGGTGGTAAGAGAGCTCAGTTTGCTTTATCAAAATCTTTTAGAAAGCTCAACTGTCCAATCAGGGAGCACAGACTGCTATATAACCGTATCTGATATCATTCGTGCTATTTTGGGAACACAATTCCTCCAGGGACGTGATCCACTACTTTACATTTGTTAGCTAAGACTTATTGTGTCACATAGGGAGGTGTACCTCATATCCAATTTACATCAAATGGAACATCAACAACCTCGCACCCCAGGTGGGATTAATGTGCTATCGTTAGTACCTGAAATCAACCAGCCCGTTGAAATCGAAATGGCGGATGCCCATCACGATGAGGCGAACATTGCTCATGAAGCACAGAATAATGACATAAATGTCTTAAGTAATGACCCACAGCAAAGCCAAGAACAACAGCCAACTCACAGTGACACATTCCCATCAAAATCTTCTGTTACAAAGGGGAAATACGGCCTACGTGACTTTCAAGTGCTAAGGTCTCTAGGTACCGGTTCCTTTGGTCGTGTTCATTTAGCAAGATCCGTTCATAATGGAAGATTTTACGCTATGAAAGTTTTAAAGAAGGAAAGAGTCGTGAAGATGAAGCAAGTGGAACATACAAATGATGAGAGAAGAATGCTAGCAGTGGTTGAACACCCATTCATCATTAGGATGTGGGGTACTTTCCAAGATTCAAACGCTGTGTTCATGATTATGGATTACATAGAAGGTGGTGAACTATTCACACTTCTGAGAAAATCACAGAGGTTCCCTAACCCGGTGGCCAAGTTCTATGCTGCTGAGGTTTGTCTTGCATTAGAATACCTACATTCCCACAGCATAATATATCGTGATTTGAAACCTGAAAACATTCTACTGGATAGAAATGGTCATATCAAGTTGACCGATTTTGGGTTCTCCAAAGAGGTCAATGATGTGACGTATACATTGTGTGGTACCCCAGACTACATTGCCCCAGAGGTTGTTGCTACGAAGCCTTATAATATCTCAGTGGACTGGTGGTCTTTTGGTATACTGATCTTTGAAATGTTGAGTGGGTATACCCCTTTCTACGATTCATCACCGATGAAGACTTATGAAAACATTTTAAACGGTCAAATCAAGTACCCAGACTATTTCAATAAAGATGCATTGAACTTGTTGCAAAAACTGATCACCAAAAACTTGTCAGAGAGATTGGGTAATTTACAGAATGGTACTCAAGATGTTAAAGATCATCCATGGTTCAGTGAAGTCGTATGGGAGAGATTATTATCAAGAGACATTGAAACACCTTACGAACCACCAATCACCGCCAACACTGGTGATACATCACAATTTGATAGGTATCCAGAAGAAGAAACAAATTACGGTGCATCAGGCCCAGACATCTATGAGCATTTATTCCGTGAGTTTTAAAAGCAAGACAACAACAATATAGCAAGACACCTTACCTCACAGCCTATTCCTATTCATTTCCCTTTAAAAGTTTTTATAATTTGTTTGTTTTTTTCTTGATGAAATAATGATTGCTTTGACCTTTCTTTGACTGCATGGCTGTAGTGATTGACGTATAATATTAACCAAATCAGGTTATTTTATACAGTACTGTAAGATCTCTGATATAAGGTTTTTCTTCATTATCATTTTGTTCCATATCAAAATCACCCTTTTCCAGATCAACACCTTCTTCTGTTCCATCATCGCCGTCCACGGCACCATTGTTTTCGTTCTCAATATCGTCTCGAGTATCAGAATCGCCAGCCCAGTCAGCATACTCATCATCGAAATTAGGATCAATGTTATAATCATACCCTTGTCTTTCCTCTACTTGAATTTGAGTTTGATTTCCAGTAGGGTCATTCTTATGTTTCTGCTGGTGAATCTTCAAAGGTGCTCTCACTTCTCCTAAATTAATAGCATTAGTGGTGTTCGTTTCAGAGGATGATTCAATGAGGTTTCCACGCTCTGGAGTGAACAAGAATTGAAATGTGGAAAAGAATCCCGCTGCTGGGATTGTGCTTATTCTTTTAAGAATGACCAACACCTCTTTTGTATTCACTCGAAATATGGCATCATAGAAGGAAGCTGCTTTAGCTCCATTAGTATCTCTGATGATGGAATTCTGCCCACTTGAAGGTGAGCGTAGATATGGTCTTTGGGAGATATCAGGATATGAGTCTAAACAAGTATGTAATGTTCTGAGACCATCAATAACACGTAATCGATCGTCAATACCTCCATATGCCAAACTGCTAGAGACTAGTCTGAACGAGGCACCAAAGATCAAATTTCCTACTTCATCATGAAGTGTAGTTAATTTTAAACCGAATTGAAGTGAAGGAAGAAGAACTGGATAAGAAAAAAGCCCACTTCTCATGGAACAGTTACCAGGGTCAATAGTGAAACGAGGATCTGTTTCCTTATCAGGATCGATTACCCTCTTATCATCAAAACTAATGTAACATGCATTCAATGGTATTTGACTTTCACCATTTTCATTGATTGTGTGTTCTTCAAACAAAAATCTTTGGGGGTCTGCTTTGTAGTCTAATCTTTCGTTATAGAATGATATTCTACTCAATCCAAATCTTCCTGTAAATGGATTATAACACCTAATGAAAAAATTGGTACTGATGAATTCTGTCACTCTTCTATGCACATCCGATTTGAGGTTCTCCAACTTCGGAAAAGTTGCAATCTTCTTTAAGTTGGGGTGGTGATGATCCCTTGCATACCTTATATTAGTCGCGGCCCTCTTGACTACCTCTCTTTGAATCAATAAGAAAACAACTAGTCAAGCATTGGGATGATTAACTATTCGATCGCGGTCAATCGAGCATGTGGGACAGATACCTCTGTTATAAAGGCGCACCTTGTTTATAGTAAAGAATTGAGGCAACTTTTCTATAACGTAATCCGTGATAGCTGTGACCTTTTCAAATGGTCTCTCAAGGCCTTTAAAGAAGTCAGGCCAAAACCCTGCTTCGATAGGAAATCTCGTCAATAAGGATAGTGAGGTAACAATTTGTCTGATAAGATCCTAAAGCGTGTTAGTGTCTGATATTCAAAACGATATTTCAGATAGGCATACTCACCAGAAGTATATCGAGGTTCCCTGTATAGAGCCGGTCACAAACAGCTTGTTCAAGCGCTCTACTTCCTGTAGAAAGTGTTGGCAAAATCAAAAGCACGAGCACAGACTCGAGCTTCATACTAGTGGTAGATATCCCAGTACTGGCTTCCTCAGGCTTGATATTGATTGTTTTATCATCGTGATCATCACTGTTAACATCAGAAATGATATGTTCATTGGCGCTTAATAATCTACCAACTTTATCGTTTCTGAAAAACGAATCCCTGAGGGTCAGTTTGTCTAAGTCTTGTCTGTAGAGCATTAGCAGTACTTTGAGTGTCCTTGCTCAGTTTATGGAGGCGGCGCGTCAATCTAAACTATGCGACGCGGAGATAATATCTAAAGTTTAATATACTAGTTGGATCCGCCAACATAACAGCCCGGGTCGTAAATGATCCAGATCCAAATGTTTCGCGAAATCAAGTTTGTTCGTTTTTGTAACACTTTTTTTAACCGCCCACCTACTAAATGTACACGATATAATATACTGACGATAATCAATGGTATACCCTTACAACCTTACGTAAGAATTGTCGAAATATTGGAAACTGCTCTGAGCTACATTGTAATTATATTAATATCAATCCCTCTTATTATTGTAATTGAGCTTTATACATCACAATTTTGTTATCAACAAAATGGAAGAAAACTATTTTGCAGCAACGTATTTCAACAGATCAACAACTCTGGCAGAGTAACCGTATTCGTTATCGTACCAGGCGATTAACTTGACGAACTTTGGTGATAATAAGATACCTGCAGAGGCATCAAAGATTGAAGATCTTGAATCGGTTATGAAATCAGTAGAGACAACAGCATCTTCAGTGTAACCTAGCACACCTTTCAATGGACCTTCAGCAGCAGCCTTGACAGCGGCCTTAATTTCATCGTATGTGGTTTCCTTGGCCAATTTAACAGTTAAATCAACAACGGAGACATCAGTAGTTGGAACTCTTAAAGCTAAACCGGTTAGTTTACCGTTCAATTCTGGAATAACTTTACCAACGGCCTTAGCAGCACCAGTGGATGAAGGGATGATGTTACCAGAAGCGGTTCTACCGCCTCTCCAGTCCTTATGAGATGGACCATCAACGGTCTTTTGAGTGGCCGTGATGGAGTGAACAGTGGTCATTAAACCTTCTTCGATACCAAAATTGTCGTTGATAACTTTGGCTAATGGGGCCAGACAGTTAGTGGTACATGAAGCGTTAGAGATAATAGTTTGACCAGCGTATTTGTCTTCATTGACACCCACAACGAACATTGGAGCATCCTTTGATGGAGCAGTGATCAGGACTTTCTTAGCACCAGCATCTAAATGCTTTTGGGCACCTTCTAAAGTAGTGAAGACACCAGTGGAGTCAATGACGTAATCAACACCTCTTTCACCCCATGGTATGTTGACTGGATCTCTTTCTTGGAAGACTTCGATTGGGTTACCGTCGATGATCAAGTTTTGACCTTCTGACGAGACTTCACCTTTGAATAAACCGTGAGTGGAATCGTATTTGAACATATAAGCAGCATAGGCTGGTGCAATAAAAGGATCGTTGATGGCAACAACTTTGATGGCTGGGTCAGCGACAGCGACTCTTAGGACTAAACGACCAATACGACCGAAACCATTGATAGCGACAGTGATAGCCATTGTTATATTGTTTATGTGAGTTAAGTGTGTGTAGTGTTAAAGAAAAGGTTCTTTGATATGGATCAAAACTGGTAGTCATGGTAAAGAGTGGACAAGGGGCTCCTTTTATACATTTCTTCTAGCGAGTCAGATGGCACCCGCGGGACGATGTGGTTGTGAGGAGGTTATTTTTTGACGTCTGGTGTTTCTTTGACAGGTGATTGTCTGACACCAAATCAGGCGGGAAAACTTAACAACAGCAGCAATTTTGGCGGTAGAGAGATAGGAACTGGACAGGGTCAGAGAAAGTACCGAACTGGACAAGTATACTCACGCTGAAGGCTGTAGTGACACAGAAACACACTCAAACGTTCCTAAAACAGGGCCCGAACATCCATAACCGTGGATATTGACACAGACACAAATGGCAGAAAACGTAGTATATTTACGACAAAACACCAGTTTTGCTGCAGGAGGTGCAGGTGATTGTTCAGTAGTGGTGCCAGAGGGAATTAGAGTGGACCATGGGCCCTCAGTAGACTTCCACAGCTTCTGATGTCTGGTAGTGAGATTATGGCTGCAATAAGGGGGCTGCTGATGAACCTCTGTATATATTAACTATGCCATGGTGCCCATGAGGGTTAAGGCTATAAGACTTGCTCCACGACAGTTATAATAAAAATCTTACGTAAGTGCCTGGATGCAAATAACTTTCCAAGTTGGTAATAATACGCCATAGTAAAGGAAAGTAAAAGCTCACACTACAACATTAGATACTCTGTAAGCATTAAAATTATTCCATCATCATGATATTCGTTATGTTAGTGACCGTTTACCAATGCTCCCATTCTTTGGCAGCTTCACACAGCCTAGTGTTCTCCATCCATGTACTTTTCAACACAGCACCCGAGTTAAATCTTTTCTTGGGATTAGGATCTAACATACCATATAAAGTTTGTCTTCTACTCTTGTGAAACTCACCGAATTTTAACACTTCGATAGGCTCAAAAGTACCACTTTTACCCTGTGATGGTCTAGCATGTAAATAAGCTTCGAATAATTCGTCAGAGTTCTTCGCCACAAGCCAAACATACGTACCTGTCAACATTGTCAAGTACAAGACACCAGTAGCCCAAATATCAGCTTCTCTTGGATCGTACTCATTTTGGATGAATTCTTCTGGGGCAACATAGGGTTCAGAGCCACAGGCACCACAGCTGAAATGGATCTCGTTCTCCCAAGCAGTTTTGAATACGGCACTTGTACCAAAGTCTGAAATCTTAGCAACACCATTCGTGGTTAACAGGATATTCTCAGGCTTTATATCGCAGTGTGCAACACCGCGTGAATGCATATATGCTAAACCATTCATGATTTGTTTCATGTAACAATCGGCTTCAATGTAATTTAAACCGTCACGACCATTTTTTGAAATATAACTGTACAAATCACCACCTGAGCAATACTCCATCACCTCTGAGTAGATCCCTTGCGAGTTTTTCATCAAATCAATAGTCTTGACAATATTCAGGTGGTTTAAGGAATTGGAAATGACAAACTCTGAAGTTAGACGAGTACTGAAATGATTAACGTCCTCACCATCTTTCCTCTTCAACTCTTTAACGGCATAGAAAATCTCTTTTTTAGTAGCCATATCTTGCTTTGACACAAGCTTAACGATCCCATAAGAACCTTTACCAATTATGCCAACAAGCTTACCATATTTATCAGACAACTTGTAAGACCTGCTGGTAATGGACGAATCTTCACTGTTGTTAATCTGATCAGTCAATTTATTGATCAAGTTCAATTGCGGATCACCGATAGCGGCGCCTGTGTCCATTGGTACTCCGATCTTATCATTTTCTTCTTCGCCGTCTTCTTCATCACTTGGCGATGAGGATTCTTCATCTTCATGATCTTCATCAAAATTGTCCTCATCATTCTCGTCAAAGGTCTTTCTTGACTGAATACTTAGTCTCTTTTGGAAATCCATACGATTCTGTTCAGGCAATACACTGAAGGCAGCATCACCGTTAGCAGTCGAACTCTTCCTTAAGAACCCAGATAGGATCCCAGAGCCAGAAGGGACTTTCTCTAGAACCTTGACAGGCTTCAACTCATGCTCATGCGATCCATCCTCGAAGGTCCTCAGACCACCTTCAACAACACTTGCAATATGATCTCTCTTAGCATCAACACTCCCACTTGTGTCACGTCTAAAGTTACTGTCTCTACTTGTGGCTCTTGACGTGTTGGCACTTCTCCTACCAGTTCTTGAGTTGGGGCGTGAGATGGAACTTTTTAGTGGGAGCTCTTCTTGTGTGGAGAGTGGTAACAGACCTGTCGCTTCAAGCAGCTCGGCCTCAGCCTCAGCCTCAGGGTCTATTGTCTGGTCAACCTTTGCAGGACTCTGCACGGGGGACTTTTGGAGGCTTGCAGGTGGGATTGGGCCACCAGAGGACGGCTGGAGCTTTGGAGACTTCACAAAGAGGTGTTTAAATGACGATGAGAGTGAGTTTTGACGTTTTGGATGGTCTGAGTTGGTGTCGTTGGAGCCAATTTGTTGGGAAGAACGTTCAGACAATTCTGCTGATCGCGAGTTACCAGAGACATGTGAGGCGGCTGACGAATCCTTCTTCTCCTTCCTGAGTGATAATGAGACCATTTAGAGTGGAAATTGAGAATGATTTAGTCTCAGATCAAAATGTTTTTAGTTGAATATTTTGTACAAAGGGAAATTTCTTGCTTGTGACGTATTCTGCTTCCTTCTTCTTCGATTTTTTTTTTTTTTTTTTTTTTTTTTTTTTTTTTTTAGGGCCTCCTTTTTTTTATGACAACGCCCCCTTCTAGAAACCGAGTCGGTGGCGAATTCCTTGGCGGCTACTGAGTTTTAGATCTTCTTACTGGCAACTTGTATTCTTAACAATACATACAAACAGTACAAACGGTACAAAAAGCAAACATTAAACGAAAGTCATAACAGCGTCAAATTAAACCCCGGCCAAATTACGCGCAATTTGTGCCAGTGGTGGGATACTACCCATAATCACCATGATTGTCCCAAACAGCACAAAACTTAACGAACTCATTGCGGCGGCTCTTGGGTCAATAGTCAAGAGATGTGCTGTAGCAATGGCACTGGAGTTGCAACCTAGTGTGATCCCTCTGGTGACATAGTCGTCCCCTCGAACTCTCAAAAGCTTGAAAGTGATCTGACCAGTTAAAGCGCCAATGATACCGGTAACCACAGTAGTCACAGCCATCAATGGGATCGAACCTTCCAAGGACTGAACAAAGGGTGTGCCAAGGGCCAATGTCACGGATCTACCGGCAAATCCAAGTGAACGTTCTGGGGAGATACCAAGCTTGTAGCACAATGGTGGGTAAATGAAGAAATTACCAAATGACATGACCAAGATAGGAGGCAACAAATGAACAAAATGGCGCTTCAAATCACCACGGTATGTATACATTGGGATACTCAATGAAACAATGGAGCAATCCATCAATGTTGAAAAAACATCACCTGCACCTGGCCAATCGTCATTGTCCTTCCTATTGAACAACTTCAAATAGTTACGACCAGTCTTATAATGCTTCAAGGACACTAAAAAGTTTTCGTGTTTCATGGATGAGAAGATGAAATAACCTAGCCATGACAAACAAACCGAACATAGAACTGGATGTAAGAACTTTTTGTATTTTGGTGATGGGACATTGATCATGAATAGAAACGTAAAGATAGAAATGGACAGGTGCAAAAGCATCTCATATGGCACAACAAAGTAAACGGGGATACTGGCAATAAATAGACATGTAAACACCAAGTGGTCAAAATATCTATGAACAAAACGGCCAATCTTGACATGTCTTGCAACTTCTGGTTGCGATTGATTCATCACTGATCTCTTGCAGAATAGTTTGTTCAACTTATTGAATTTGACATCAACACCTGGATTACTTGGACGTGTAGCAGACTTTACGGGTGTTGGCATGCTTGGTAAGTTGATGATTTTTGAGTTTTTAGTAGTTGTCACATGAACTTGCACTAGCGAGTTGGAATCATCCGAATTGGTCAAAGAATTCATTTCAAAACCTTCTTCTGAGTTTCTTCTTGAACCAGCCATACTTCTTCTATACTGCTCCTCCACTGAGTCTTCATCACCTCTACCAATGTCGTTAAGAATCTCCTGTGGAACATGATATAAATTTGTTCTGGCGCTAACGTTATCAGTATCATCTTCTTCGTCAACAGCGGTACTGGACCCATCCATCATAGGCTCTGAGGGATCCAATTCATCAGCACGCACAACATCTGACTTTCTGCGTCTGGTCAACACCATTTGTAAGAAGATCGTGAAATAAGCAATAGAGGCAAATGCAACCAAATAACCAAAGACAAACACAGCTGCAATCGTTAGCGCTTCTTTGGCACTGATCCACTCACTCATTGGCAATGTGATGAACGCTGGTGTGAAGAAGATATTTATCCAGCGTAGAGCGAAACCACCTGGAATATCAATGATCTTTACCAGCTTGGAGACCTTTCTACCCCCAAAGATCCAAGTGCTGGTGATAAGCACAAAGTATAGCAATAACATACAAGTCACTGAGGCTGGGAATTTGATGGGCGTGAGTAATGTGATTTCATTTACACCGTACAAGACCATTAGCATGACAATGATACCGATAGGCACCTTGACAAAAGAGTCTAGTATGTGTCTCTTGGAAAGGTTAAAACCCTATAGATAAGAAGTTAGTCGGCATGATTTAATAGGGCACAAGAATATAGCAAACACTCACATGACCCATACCTTTTGCTATATCTGCCAAAAGTGACATCTTGGTAGTGGTTATTAGGACTCCGGTAGTTTGATCAGATCAAATCGATGGAGTTCTGGTGGGTTTTATATAGAAGAAGCTATAAAGTTGACTTCTCATTGAGAAGCTCAGATCTTCGTATCAAAGGAACCTCGATGAAGAAATTTTCGCGACCGCAAGCTTTTGACTCAGGCCGGAGATGACGTTCGGTGGATCTAGTTTCCTCCTACAGAATTCTCTTCAACACAGAGTATTTGCTGTGCATCTATCTATATACATTAGTTTAATTTCGTGCGGTGTTGCAAGTCATGACGTAGGAGGAGCTTATAAAAATCCCCGTGAATGTGTAAGCGAGATATGTCAAGTGATGCTGTACGTTTCAAGCAACCGGTTGGGCGTTAGTTAGCTTGATGAACTCTTCCAAGATCTCCTCGCTGTGTTTGTGTTTCACGTCAGCATCCTTCACAGAACCGTCAGCATAATGTATCTTTAAAATGGCAGGCACTTTTTTGTATTCTTCTCTTGGATTGTCCGGTTCGATTCTGATGACTTTAATTGGTAGTTTTGGATTGTGGAACTGCACTCTTGGTAGGTTTTCCTTCCAAAACATTCTGTAATTAGTTAGTATCATTCTACTGGAACATTCCTTGAGTATAATGGTACTTACTTTGGACCCATATGACCATCTGAATTCATTCTCTTAAATATAAGCTCGACTGATTTAACTTCTTCAGGGACCAGCACTGAACCAGGACCGGTGGAAATGGCATTCATTCTAGCAACATGTCTAGAAAGCTTAGACTTAGCCAGGTTTTTGAACATTCTGCAGTAATGAATATGGCGAGTTCAAGACGGTCTTTGACTTCAGCCTTTGTTCTTTCATGTTGATAATTTTTCAACTTTTTGTCTTTGGGTTAGTGACACAATTGGAAATGGCAGACAAAATTTAGTGAGAGAGGAGGTAGAGCTGCTTAAACAGGCAAATTACAAAGAGCGAGAAGGACACGGGATCAGGCGAGAGGAGAAACGAGGACTCTGAACTTCTACGATTCTAAAAGTGAGGGGGAACGATTGTCTATTGCGGACTATAAACCTAGATTCTTACTGAATTTGTTAATAAAATTCCCTATGACAGCGCCCAGATTTGGAAACAGCGATCAGAAATGCCAAAGTTCTACTAAAAACAGGCAAAAGACTTTTCTCTTCAACGTATATCAGTTGTCCCTATCTTGTTACTCATCATTAAACTGTTTCCAAAGGCCTATGGGTATTATACCACTTACTTCGTCCGTTAACGATGGGTATGTTTGAGTTGAAGTTCGAAAATTTTTCAATTTTTTTCTTTTATTTGTTCATTTTTTTAACTATAACGAACGAACCAGAAAAATTAGGGCCAGAAACAGAACATAGAGAAAGTGTATGTTCCCGCTACGAAATTTGTAAAACAAAACCAAAAAACTATCCAATTGTTTATACACATATTAAACTTCAGAAGAAGAGACAGCAGCAGTAGCAGCAGCTTCTTTTTTAACCTTAGCTTCCCTCTCCAATCTTTCTTCGATATCTCTCAATTCACGTTCTCTTTCTAATAATTCTTGCTTTTTCTGTAACAGATCCTTTTGGACTCTTTCCTCGAAAGCCTTTAATCTCTCTTCTTCTAGCCTAATTTGCTCTTCACGAGCTAAGTAAGTGTCCTGATTCAATCTTGGTGAACTGACTGATGTGCTGCTCTCAGTTTCTTGTTTAATATATGGTGATTTCAAACTTGTAGTGGATGAGTTCAATTGACCACTTAGATGATCTGGTAAGCCACCACCACTCAAGGCTTCAGTTCTGTATTTTTCGTACAAAATCTCGTGTGTATAATCTTTCAAATCTTGTAAATGCGAAATCAACAATAAGTTTCTTAGAATAACAAAATCTGATAGTTCATGATCTTCAATATTGATAAAACCCCAAGGGTACTTTCTTCCTCTGATTAGATCACCATTGACTTCGAATACTTGGTTAGAGCCGATAACTGAGAATGGAATCAAAGATCTCAAGTATGAGTTCGTGTCAATGGTTTCGGTATCATCATTCTCTAGATCATATGGGAAATCGTAATATTCAATGTTGTGGTGTTTCAAATCTTCCAGGATTAACTTTTTGTTCAGGATCAATTCCTCACGGGTCAAAGAATCAGCTTTACTTATGACAGGGATGACATTGGCTAGACCTGATAATTGTTTTAATAGTTCAACGTCTAATTCTTTCAAACCATGACCAGTAGGGTTGATAAAATAGATGACAGCATGGACTCTGGCATCTTTGAATCTTGGGTTTCTTCTTACTCTGCTTTCTTCCAGCAAAATCTCATCGTATTGGTGTTTGATATAGTCGGTAATAATGTTGAAACTGGAAGAGTTGTCCAAGGAATCACCGAAACCTGGAGTATCGATCAAAGAGAGGGAGATCTTGACACCTTCGTTATCTTCTAGTTCGACGTTTTCCTCCCTTAGCTTGAAATCACGGTCTGGGGAGTCATCAGTTGGCAGTGGGATTGTGCTGGAGCTGTCAACGACCTGTTGGCCACATAAACTGTTGATGAAAGTTGATCTGCCGGTACCGGACTGGCCGACGACCATCAGGGTGAATTGGATCCCTTTCTTCAAGGTCTTTCTCTTTCTTAGGGCGGCGGATGTGATGGCAGTCATATTTAGGTGGGTGTTGCTCTGGATCGGAAGGTCTCTATGTGAACGTTGTTGTTGTTGTTTCAAACGAACATTTCCAATTTCTTTCGTGTCGCGAGAAATTGAGAATGTCTGCCATTTAGTTCCGGGCACTGTCCTGATAGGGAAGCGGTTAGCAGCCCTTACCCAGAGGTTAACTAATGACTTACAAGCTTGGATGGTGTCCGGATGTTTCGGGAAACCAAACGAAAATATGAGATGAGTAATTTCTATTAGACAGTTCCGATTTAACGCATCGGACTCAAGAGTCAATAGAAAGAAAATGGCTAAGAAGGTTATACTGATTGACAACTACGACTCCTTCACTTGGAATTTGTACGAGTACCTGTCACAAGAAGGTGCTGACGTAGACGTCTACAGAAATGACAAAATCGATGTTGAGGCTATCGAAAAATTGAATCCTGATATTATCGTTATATCTCCTGGCCCAGGTCATCCAACCACAGACTCAGGTATTTCAAGAGACGTTATCAAACACTTTGCCGGTAAGAAGCCTATCTTTGGTATCTGCATGGGCCAGCAATGTATTTTCTCAGTCTTTGGCGGTGAAGTCAGTTACGCTGGTGAAATCAAACATGGTAAAACCTCAACTATTACTCATGACGGTAAAGGTATGTTTCAAAATGTTCCACAAAACGTTGCCGTTACGAGGTATCACTCCTTAGCTGGCTCTAAACCAACTCTACCTGAAGATCTTGAAGTCACAGCCAAGACCGATAATGGGATCATCATGGGTGTTCGTCACAAGAAATATGTCATCGAAGGTGTTCAATTCCATCCAGAGAGTATCCTAACTGAAGAAGGCCACTTAATGATGAGAAACATTTTGAATTACGAGAGTGCGCACTGGGATGACTCTCAAGTTGCTAACGGTGACGCTCAACCTGTAAAGAAAGCCAAAACCTCAATACTGGACGAAATCTTTCAACAGAGACAAAAAGACGTTGCTCAACAAGAACAAATTCCAGGGTACACTTTTGAAGATTTGAAAAAGAACTTAGAACTAGGTCTTGCCCCCAAACTAATCAACTTTTACGATAGACTAAAAGAATCCACCCCTTCTTTAATTGCAGAAGTTAAGAGAGCTTCTCCATCCAAGGGTGCCATTGATTTACAAGCTAATGCTCCTTCTCAGGCTTTGACTTATGCTGACTCCGGGGCCTCTGGTATCTCTGTGCTAACAGAACCACACTGGTTTAAAGGTTCAATTGACGATTTAAGATACGTTCGTCAAGCTATTGATTCACTACCAAACAGACCTGCTGTCCTTAGAAAGGAATTCATCTTCTCAGAGTATCAAATTCTAGAAGCTAGATTAGCTGGTGCCGATACTGTTCTATTGATTGTGAAAATGTTGGATGATGCCACTTTACAAAGACTATACAACTACTCTGTCAGTTTGGGTATGGAACCATTGGTCGAGGTCAGTTCAAGAGAAGAATTTCAGAGATGTCTAGCTTTCAGTCCAAAAGTCATTGGTGTCAACAACAGAGATCTACACTCTTTCAAAGTGGATCTAGAAACCACATCTAACCTAGTTGACCTAACTCCAAAAGATTCACTATTGATCGCTTTAAGTGGTATAACATCTGGCGAAGACTCCAAAAAATACAGAGAACAAGGTGTTGCAGGTTTCTTGATCGGTGAAGCCCTAATGAAAGTTGATGATAAAAAGAAGTTTGTTGAAAGTATCATTAACTAATTACGATATATAACGTAATAAAAAAACTAAAGTTTCATTTATTAGATAAAAGGGAGAAAAGTAGTTGTACATGATAGTAGTATAGATAGGCTTTAATCGTTCTTGGATTGAGCTAGTGAGTGATATCTTGAGCTCTTGAAGAATTTGACACCGGTTTGTCTACCATCGGACATAACATCACGTTTGGACAAATATTCTAGATCAACTAATCTTGGCCAATTGACGAATTGTAAACCATTCTTGATAACATAGTTACCTGAAAGACCCATCACTGTTAGACACGAAGACAAAAGGAAGATGTTCTTGAAAGTCAATAAGGAGCCCTTTGGGAAGAATACAGCGGCAAAGAACAGTAATGAGGAAGCGAGAAAGATGTAAGGAGCCGATTGAACAAATGGAGGTCTTCTGTCGTCAAATGGAGACTCTAAAGCCTTGAAAGGGTGGAAATTGCCTAAAAATAAATCAAAGGAATCCTGTCTAGGACCATCTCTCAAATTGTTCTTGTAATATCTAGTGATTGAGTTCAACAAATCATTAAAAGCACCCTTCTTGGTTCTCTTACCTGTTCTTGTGTAATCAGTCTTCAAGGCACCGGTACCCGAGTAAGCTTTACTCACAAAATCAGCATTATCCGCCCAGATATTTTGGAATTGGAATAACAATAGTTTATCCTGTTCCCAAGTCGAACCATGTGGTAGGATACCAGCGTTCTCGAACTGTCTCTGTAGGACCCAATGGCCCAACGTGGATTGCACAACGTTGGTTCTATCTAGACAATCCATACAGTTAGTGCGAACGACTGAAGTTTGTTGATGAAGCACTTCCAATTGACCAGAGGCAAAATCGTATCTATCATGGTAGTAATCATCGCTGGTTAGACCCAGTTGAGATAAATGTTCAATCAATAATTTGACCCTGTGCCATTTCAAGTTCCGACATTCATGGTGGTAATCGAAGTAAACATAGTGTAGCTTATCTTCACCCAACGCATCAACAATATTTTCATAAGCAGACTTCACTGGTAGCTCGTAGCCCTTAGCATTGACCAAGTTCACTAGGTAGTTGTCACCATATAAGGCAATTTGTTGATCGAAATGTTTTTTGGTGGCATCAATTGGTGGATCACCAATGTTAAGATCAGGTTTATACTTTAGGTTGTTAATTTCAGCCCAGTAAACCGGAACAGATCCTCTTGTCTGAATGTAACTGAAAGTTTCGTACGAGGACTTGGAGGTGTGTAGTATCAACAATTGCTCTGACTCATTGAAGTTGGCAACGTTACCATTGGCATCAACACCACGACGGAAGTATCTCGTACCAGCTCTAAATCTACTTCTTCTAGTGATCAAACCAAATGAGATTGGCTTGTAGTTGGTCTGGGTTTCAATGATCTTGACGTAACCGTAGATTAGAGGAACGATGAACGGATTGAAACGTGGTTCAGCCTTCGCTTGATCAACCAATTCTTCTGTGACAAAGTAGTTCCAGTAAAATCTTTCATCGGCCTTGGCCCATAAAGGTAAGTTTGAATTGTATTGATTCGAGGTTCTTTGATGTGAGTTGGTCAAATCATAGGTGTACGAGAAGTGCAATTGAGCAGAGTCTAGGTGGAATTTTAGCAATTCGAGGTATTTCTGCTCATCATCGTCCTTAAGGAACGAATTGGATAATGGAAGCACCTTGTATTCGGTAACTCTGAAGATTGTGTGTTCTCTGATTCTACCAACTTCTTGAGTCTTGGTGGCAATTATGATATATTTGGAAGTGTGCAAGCGAATGATACCAATGATACTGGCAATGCTGTTGATACCAGTGACAGGAAACAGTTCTGGTCTAACTAGTTTTGCTCCGTCAACGCCAATGTTTAGAACGGCATCATGGCCATTGGAAAGCTTGAATAAGTAGCCATCTTCAGCCTTAGCATATAAGAGGGGAGCAGCCATCTTTTGTTTTAGGCTTAAATGATATGGGGGGTGTGCTTGAATACTCTTGGTGTTGTTAGTGGTACGTGTTGGTTATTTGGACTATTCCCTTCCGCGAAAAATAACCAATTCCGACCCAGGCCTTAGATCTCGCCTTGAAGTCACGCTTTTCTTGCCTCGGAATCATTTGGCAAAAGTACATGTATTGTTAGCGCGTATATAAGTAAAAAGATGATTTTTCCTACTACAGAGTACAGAAATTGCCACTCCATTTATAATTCACAAAATGTCACAATTTAGACTCTCCGCTGAGCTTCTAGGCCACCAGGATGATGTCAAAGCGCTAGTGGCTCCTTTCAACGACTCAATTATTTCTGCCTCTCGTGATTCCACAGTCAGAGTGTGGTCCCAGAACAGTGGTATCTGGAACTCCACAGTCAACTTCACCTCCAATGGCTTCGTCAATTCCTTAGCCTTTGACAAAGTCAACACACTGGTGGTTTCAGGTGGTCAAGACGGTCTTATCAACGTCACAGATCTCTACTCATCAGGCTCAATTGACGCTAAGTACGTCTTAATTGGCCACAGTGCAAACGTGTGCTGTCTTGACACATCAGATCTTGAGTACATCAGTGGGAGCTGGGATTCAACTGCTAAAGTCTGGTCTAACAACCACTTGAAATATGAACTGGTTGGACACAATGCTTCTGTCTGGGACGTGAAGATTATTGGTGAAAACAAGTATTTGACATCGTCAGCAGATAGAACCGTGAAAGTGTGGGACCATGACAAAGTTGTTAAGACAATCGTTGGCCATCAAGACGTTGTGAGAGGTTTAGCATTATTGCCAAATGGTGCTGGGTTTGCTAGTACCTCCAATGACTGTACTGTTAGATTGACTACATTTGAAGGTGACCTGATCTATGAATTAAGTGGTCATGATAGTTTTGTTTATGATGTTACATTTTTGTCAAACGGTGATATTGTTACTAGTGGAGAAGATAGAACTGTTCGGATCTGGAGAGATGGCAAAGCAATCCAAGTTATTACATTACCTTGTATCTCTGTCTGGTCTATTGCAGCTCTACCGAACGATGACATTGTTGCAGGTGGGAGTGACGGTAAGATACGTATTTTCAGTCGTGAAGAGTCAAGATATGCTGATCCTGAACTGCTTGATGCATTCCAAAAGGAAGTCGAGAGTATTGCTATCAATGCTCAATCATTTGATGAGTCAAAGGCGTCTGATGCCGAGGCTTTGAAGAGACCGGGGAACAAAGAAGGCCAAGTGATTGTTGTTAAATCAAATGCTGGTATCAGTGAAGCACATCAATGGAGTGAAGGTCAATGGGTGAAGATCGGCGAAGTCGTCAGTGGTGCTACAAGTGAGAAGAAAAAAGAACTGGACGGTAAACAATGGGACTTTGTTTTTGATGTTGATGTCAAAGATGGTGAACCTCCATTGAAACTACCTTACAATATTAATGAAAATCCATATACTGCTGCTACTAGATTCCTGGAAGCCAACGAGCTACCAAACAGCTATACAGATGAAGTTGTTAGGTTTATCACTCAGAACACACAAGGTGTCACTATCAATCAAAGCTCAGATACTTATAACCCTTACGCCGATTCAAGATCCAAGATAGTCCCACAGACAGAATACTTAGGGTTTACAACTGATAACTCAGCTGCCATTTTCAAAGGGATCAGCAAGCTGAATGAAACCGAGAAGACCTTCACTGAAGATGAATTGAAAGGTATTGAATCGTTTTTACAATCAAAGAACTATTTTGAGCTACTTGATATCTCACAAAAGATTGTTGCTTCATGGTCTAACAAGTTACCAGGTTTTGATATCTTTAGACTAATTGTTCCATACTTGGAGAAACCACCAGCTGATTTAGGAGAATATTTGAAGTACGGCTTGGATGTCTCAAAACCAACTATCTTCTTCATGACTTTTAGAATGTTGTCAAATGTGTTTTTAAACAAGAAATGGGGTGAAGCTATCATCACTGATTCATCTATCTCAAGCAAGATTTTAAACCAAAGCAACATTGATTACAGTTCCATTGAATCCAAATATCAAGTGAGTGTTGCCAATTCTGTTGCCACAATGATCTTGAACTTTAGTATCTATGCTACAAAGTTCAAAGTTGAACCATTGGTTTTCAAATTGTTGGAAATCTTACGTTCGAAAGGCCATGAAGTTTCCAAATTTTCATCAGAGGCCGCCTATAGAATTTCTGTTGCTTACGGTAATTTGATATATGTGAAGAGAGATACCAAGGACAACACCTACGCAGAGTTTGAGCAACAAATGCTGTCCACTTACTCAGAGGAAAGATTCAAAGATGTATTCAAAGACATAAATCAACTTTGATTTCCCGATTCGGAAAAATATTATACAAAACTCTCTTACCCGCACTGATGTAGTTTTTTGACATTTGAAAGTTATATGGGTATGTTTGTTACCGAGTATCACCTATTATAGCGTTCTCACAAACAAAATAACAGATATGAGTGACGTTCTTGAAAAGTCATTGGACGAAATTATCAATGAATCTAAACCAGAAGGCGTATGTGCTCAACTTTAATGCTTCGGATAAATTGTTGGTGTTCGGATTGCCCACTTTTATTTTGATGGTGAGTCTCGAGGATGTACTAACATTGGAAATAGAGATCTTTCAAAGGTGTGAGTTATAGTCTAAAATGCAGTTTCATTGTCCTAGGAGACTAACAAGTATATAGAGAGGTGATAGAGATGGTAGAAGACGAGAATTCAGAGATCGCTCCAGAGAAAGAGCACCAAGAGATAGAAGAAGTGACTTCAGAGAAAGAGATAGATACGAACCACCAAGACAAACAAAGATACAGAGACTGAGGTGAGTTTTATTTAACCATACTTTTTGCTTTAGGGATGTTACTAACCATTTTCGTTCAAGTCGTGGTAGAGCTTACCTAAAGATCACAAATCTACACTATGATATTACCCAAGATGACCTAGAAGTAAGTACCTAAGTAAAGAGCTGATTCGAAGCAATTACTAAGATTTTACAAAGCAATTGTTCAGCTCTATCGGTGAAACCTCTTTTATCAATATTGAGTTCAAACAAGGAAGAAGTTCGGGTGTCGCATACATTGGGTTTAAAGACACTAGACTTAACCATGAAGCTGTCGAGAAGTTTGATGGTAGAAAAGCAGTGGGCCAACACATCACCGTGGAGGAGATCAAACCCCTGAACATCGGCTTAGCTCCTAGATCAAGAGATGACGACTCGGAACGAGACGGTAGAAGAGGTAGAGCAGGTAGAGATAACAGACGTGAAAGAGGCCCAAGAAGAGAAAGAACAAAAAAAGCGACAGCTGAAGATTTGGATAAAGAATTGGAGGCTTACATGAACCGTGATAATGGCGAAAACTTGGAATCCAAATCCGCTGCTCCACAGGCTACCAGTGATGACCTGGACAAAGAATTGGATGATTACATGCACAAGCCATTCCCAGCTGCTAATTAGAATTATTGTTCTTGTTGTTTCTTTTACTCGTGTTATACTATTTTAAGAAAGGTTTTATTATTAACAATTGTATGTATTTCGGGTGAATATTGAGTCATATGTACAGCATGAAATCTATTGTATAACAAAGTAGCTTTATTCTTTTTGTCTTTAAACAAATCTAGTGGAATATATTTAGTATTACACTAAATGAATTAGTCATTAATTTCATCTCTTTGAAAGCAACTTAGATTTCAACACCTGGAGGACAGTTTAAGGCTGGTTTTAGAGAACCGTAGATGGTGAATTGTAAGGAAGTTAAGGTACCAACCATAACCAAACGGGTTGGTAGACCAGCGAATGAGCCGACGAAACCTAATTGTTTGGCTAATTGACCTAATAAACCGATGGTAGATTGACCTGGAGCCTTCTTAGTCTTGTTAACCTTGGACAATAAAGTGTCAGCTGGTTGAGAGACGATAGCAGCAGCGAAACCGGCAGTTAAACCGGCACCTAAGTTAACTAAAGTGGTGGTAGTCTTAGATAATTCAGATTTTGGAGTTGGGATCATACCGAAGTATAATTCAGCAGCTCTTTCGTAGACCAAGAATTTAGCGATGTTGTATGGAATTTGTTTGAATAAGATTGGGGTGAAACCGTTGTAGAATGAACCAACACCTTCTTCTTTCAAGATTCTTGAGAAACCACCAACTAAACCGTTAGCGAAAGATGGTTGAGAAACTAAACGAATTCTGGTAGCTTCCAATGGACATAGGGCAATATCAGCGAAGAATTCAGCAATGGCAGCGGAACCAATGTAGATGGAGTTTTTGTATTGTTTAGCAGTGTCAACACCTAGGAAGTCAATGAAGGTCTTTTTGAATAATTCGTAACCACCGAATTTGAAAGCACCTTGCAGAGAGTAACCAGCAATGGTTGGACCTAGACCAGTTAATAAAGCACCAGCACCTTCAGCTTGGATAACTTGCTTGAAAGAACCAATGGTACCTTTGTTGTAAACAGCTGGGTCTAATTGAATTCTGGTCTTGACAACGTCAATTGGGGTCATGGCACCGTGGGTGACACCACAACCGATGGCACCGGCTAGGGCGAACTTGGAGTAGTCAGAGATAGTGTATGATGGTAAAGACATTGTTGCTTAATTGACTGGCTTGTTACCGTTGACGGTATGGAAAGGAGTAAGAAATCCGTGAATTTTTTTGGTTTTCTATTCAATTTTTTTCTCTTGATGCAAACCATTTCTTTTCTTTTTTTGGCTGTTTTGGCGTAAAATCTTGGAAAAAAATGCAGGCTTGTGATTGGCTCCCGGGAAATCCAGGGGTGCTATTTCGCGGAAAAGGCGCACATCGGCACAAATCGGCACAATTATGACCGCATTGGGAAATTAAGACGCCACCGGAAGTGGTAATAATCGCGTGTGATTCGTGGACCTTGCGGAAAAGGCGTAGATCGGCACTAACCTGGCCGTATAAGGAAAGTGACACGATGCTAGAAGTGGAAATGTTCGTGGGTGTCTCATAAATTTTGCGTAAAAGACGTAGAGCGGCACAAACCTCGCCGCATTGGGTAATTGAGATGCTTCAAAAACTAGCAGTTTTCGCGGGTGATACCTAGGTACCACTGTCGAATTTTTTTTTTTTTTTTCGTGGGTGGACGCGTTCGGTAGGGTGAGGAGGAAAGCCGGTATCTAAAACACAGGGCCCTGAGACCCGCGAACGCATTTTAAACGGTGATGTACTTTAACTTTAGATGGTGCTTGATAACCTTCCACAACGAGCTGAGGTAAATTCCGAATCTGGAACAATGTATCCAACTTTGCTACTAATTCTTAAAGTTTGGGTTGAGAGCTTCCCTCGAAGCTGAGAATACATCCTGTCTAGTTGACTATTTGAATACGCGCAGTCACCATAGTAAAGTCTCTGGGCCTTAGATTAGATTCATCTTTATGTATTAACGACAATAATTTATTCGAACAACTCCAGCTTCCGGAATTACGTACAGCTTTATCTAAAATTTCACCACAAGGGAGTAAATAACCTTGGTGGTTTTCGGGTAAATCTCACCAGTGATCATACAGAGCAGCAACTCATTATAGCTGGTTACACCAGTAGGCGATTGGTAGCTCAAGCGGAGTTCCATGAGTAATGGGTGATTCAGCACATAGACGATTGGCAGATGCGTGCGGCTGATCTCATCCCAACTGGCTGAACACCAACTGAGCTTTCAATGCATGAAAACTATTATTAGTCCAGGAAAACCGGATGACACCGGTCATCTATACAAAATGCCCACAAAAGTTGGGACCATCATCAAAGCTAGTGGCCGCCTGTGCCTTTTGATTACCAATTGAAAGTTTTCGATTAGGTAGGCAACATGCACCTAAATTCTAGCCCTTCCTCTTTGTGAGAATTTAGAAGACCGGAGTTTTCTAGCCAGGTATTTCTGTAGTAGCACATCGTGGAAAACCTCGCAACAATAACCAGTCATTTCGCATTATGGTGGGAAGAACTAAATATTGAGAAGAGGGGCGATCTCAATCATCACCCTCCAACACGCACTTATTCAAAATCCCTTCTCCCTTGCCTATTGGAAAACCAGGTTTACATCTTCTTCACTTATATCGTGATGGACCATTTCTATGGTCGTACGTGCAGATGAATATTCAGGGTGCATATATTTTTGTGGGGACGTGCAGGGCGTGATTGACTCCGGGTATATTTACCAATTTCGCCTCGCACCATATATGATGGATTTGAACTTAGGTGGTCTCACTATTCAAGAGGCTAAACTCAAGCTAATTCTTAGACTGATGCTGTGTTTGTGACAACTTCAACTCTAATACTTTACTACACCAGGTACAAGAGATCGGCTGATGTAGTGAGTTTGACACACTGACTCCAAGGTCTCTGGGCCAACCAAAGGCTAGCACTCAGCCCTTGAAACTAGTTACCTCGCTTCACTATAAGCGGAGCTACATCTTGACGCTCTTAAAATCTCTGTTTATGGGGAGATCTTCACCCATGCGTTTTTTCAGCCGATCACACTAAATCTGTAAAAGGAAAGGATCGCTAATTTTCTCGCTGTCGTTGCGCTTAAAACTTGAAAACCCAGCCATTGTTCGTATCTCCATAACACATACAATTTCATTCGTAACTTTCTGTCGATTACAATGAAGGAGGAGCTTTCATGTATCTTTAGTGCAGATTCTACGTGTATCTTTTATAATAGGGATGTGACTTAGTATAGCAAGCTATGTCAACTAGTACAGAGCCGAATTGATCAACTTGGAACGCATACGATAGAAAGAATGAAAGCCCTTCAAAAGGAACCAGACTACGCTAGAACTAGAAAGAATCATCATCCATATTTTTTCCAACTGAATACAAGAGAAGAGCATCTCTGCTTTAGGCTTACCAGAAGCTCTAATATTCTCTTAAGATTTGGTTCAATTCTTCTCTCTTCTTGACGTTTTCGATCTTGAAGGAAGCTGCAAGTTCATCTAGGTCGTCAAAACTCAAATCAACGAATAGGTCAGCATATTCGTGCTGTAAGTATTGTGAGAACAGAGTATCTCTAACGGCACGAGCTAAATAATCTTTGATGGTCCATTGAGTTGGATATAAGACTTGATGATATTTTTCTGGGATGTTATCTTTAAAGTGTTGTTCCAAGTCATTATATAAAGGAGCATATTCTGCTGCTAGATCGTTACCCCATCTGTCCAAACCTAACTTCTTCTTCTTGATCAAAAAGTCACCAAATACCTTGTAGAATTTGGAGTCTGGATCAACATAGGTCAAACCTTGGAAACCAACATCCTTGTATAACCAAATGGACCATGAGATTGGAGATTCATCACCAGATGGGTCACCACGCTTGTAAACGTCTAGTTGATCTTTTAAGACTTGGTAACGGGCCCTGTTAGTGGCTTCTGGGTCTCTGTCACCACGTTCCTTAGAGGCGTACACAGGACCAAATTCACCATTCCAAACTGGGACTTGAAGTTTCTTTTGATATTCAATCTTTCTTTCATATTGTCTCTTCAAAGTCGCACGTTCGTCAGCAGTACCTTGATATAAAGTGTTTTCTGGGTTTGGAAACCCAAACTTTGTATAATCATGGATACAATAGACTGAGTTTGGAAGTGGAATGTCTGGGAATTGACGAAAATCCATGGCATAAGTGTTACCATCCAAGAACAAGATATGGTGAGGATCAACAGCTCTAATGTCCTTTTCCAAACGTTCGTAGTATTTGACCAATTTGGAGTGGTCAGAAGAAGCAGGTTCATTCAATGGGTTGTAACCAGCAACCCAAGTGTTGTCTTTATAGTATTTGGCAAGTTCAACCCATAAATTGGCAATGGCATCTTGGAAGTACTTAAAGTCCCAAAACAAGGCCTTGTGAATACCTGAATCACTGTGCCAATCTTGATTTTGACCACCTGGAACACTATGTAAATCTAAGATGGTGTAGATACCATGTTTGGAGGTGGTGTTGATGATAGCATCCAATCTTTCGAAGCCTTTTGGATTGATTTTGAACAAATCCTCATTATCGTTCAAGAAGTGTCTGTAGTTGAATGGGATTCTCAAACAGTTAAATTTCAACTCTTCTTTATAGAAGATAGCATCCTTTTCAGTCCAGTAGTATTCGTAGAACTTTTCAAAGAAAAAGTTGAACTTCTCTTCACCAATTTTCTTTCTTAAAACCTCTTTGTGTTCAGTTTCATGACCTGGGTAACCAGTGATGAAGTTTTCCATGTTCAAGTGACCACCGGTACCGGTACCTTTTAAAACGACTGGGGTGTCATTGGCATCTACGATCTTGGTACCTTTAACTTTTAAATAACCGGACATGATTGGACGTGAATAAGTAAAATATTATATATAATATGGTTGATTTCTTCAAAGAATGGGGTCAACAGAAGTGCAGCCATAGGGGTTTAAGTACCCTCGAGCCCATGTATTTGCTTTACCGGTAGATTGATGTTAGCGCTGCGACTTCAGCTGTAACTCCATTGTGGGATTTAGTTTCTGGGAAGGTCCTTACCTCCTACTCCAGATTCAGCGACAATTTATCCGCGTTGCCGCTCGGAGTGCCTGGTTGTGGGTAGACGAGCCCCAATTTCCAAGCCATCTTGAGAGGAAGCACCTTCCGAAACAAGAATTTCCCTGTGGTTGTAAAAATTACATGGCCCCGTGTGTCCTGTCCGTGTGCAATCCCCGTCGAGAGGGTCAGGCTAAGGAGACCGCTCTTAAATCCAGTAAGAACCCTGCCTAGACCTTGCCAAAAACCTGCCTAAACCTTGCCTAAGCCCTCTATAAACCCTTCATGGGATAATACTCGGGAGACCAACGACCCCTTGTACCCTCAATCGAGTGACCCATGCATGCCCCAGGTCTTCGGATTTTTCCCCGTCTGGCCTAAAATCCTTGGCTAATTCATAAGCCCCGTTTCCTATGTTCAGATACCGGAAGTCATGGTCTATCTAAAATTCTGGGGTGCATAACTGTCTCCTCCTCCACCCAAACAACAAGCCAAGATCGTAGAAATGGTACGAAGATCGAAATATCGGAACAACTTAGGACCTAGATTCGACCAACAATAACTGACTGCTCCGTGATCCCCTCCCAGGTTGCTGCCAAGTTCCATATCCAAAGTGGTTCGGAGGTTCAGTGTTCATCATCAAAAGTGCTTCACGGCCTAGAACTATATAAAGTCCCTGACATGCCCATATTCTCTGTACTCTCTGTCCTTCTTATCTTCATCTTCCACATCTCTGTTAAAATCACAGAATTTCTAATTTCACTTAAACAATGTCTTCCCCTGGCAGTGTCGATAAGGTTGAATCCTACGACCCTGAAGTCCAAGAACCAGTAGAAGTTCTTGACCAAGCCAACGTCTCTGATCAAAGATCATGGTACCTTATTCCTCACTTAAGAAAGCTTAACTTTGCTGTCTTTCTGATCACTTTGACATCAACCACCGTTGGGTTTGATGGTTCCTTACTGAATGGTTTGCAATCCTTGGAGCACTGGGCTCCATACATGGGAAACCCAACTGGTCAAGTTTTGGGAGCTCTATCTAATGGTACAATTTTTGGTACACTTTTAGTTTTCGCTATTGCCCCATGGATCGCAGACAAATATGGTAGACGTTTTGCTATTGGGCTAGGTCAGTGTTTAGTTGTTACTGGTTCTGTCTTACAAGGCTTAAGTACAAACTATGCCTTCTTCTTATGCTCAAGAATTGTCATCGGAATGGGTGGTGGTATTGCTACTGTTGGCTCTCCAACTTTGATCTCCGAAATCGCGTTCCCAACTCATCGTCCAGTAGCTACTACTTCCTACAACATTTGTTGGTATCTTGGTGCTACCATTGCTGCTATCGTCACTTACTTAACAAGATTGATCGATAACAACCACCAATGGAGAATCCCATCTTACTTGCAAGCCCTCTGTCCTGTGATTCAACTAGCATTCATCTGGTGTATTCCTGAATCACCAAGATTCTACATTGCCAAAGGTAAGATCGATAAAGCTGAAGAAATTTTGAGTAAATATCATGTTGGTAATTCACAGGATCCAAAGGATAGAGAGTTCATTAGAATGGAAATCGCTGAAATTGAAGCCGCTTTGGAAGCTGAAAAACTTGCTGGTGCCAACTCACGTTACACTGACTTTTTCAATAAGAAATCTTATAGAAAGAGATTATTTTTGGTTGTCTTCACTGCTATCTTCATGCAATTATCCGGTAATGGTCTAGTCTCATACTACTTGAACAAGGTGTTGAACTCTATTGGTATCACTGAGTTAAAGAAGCAACTACAAATTAACATGTGCTTAATGATATACAACTTGGTGGTTTCCAGTGCAGTTTGTTCTGTTGTCAATAGATTCAAGAGAAGAACGATGTTTAACACTTGTTTGTTTGGTATGTTAACCACATATGTGATTTGGACTGCTTTATCAGCTGTTAACCAAGTACGTAACTTTGAACAGAAAGCATTGGGTAATGGTGTGCTGGCTATGATCTTCTTCTACTATTTGGCCTATGATATTGGTGCTAACGGTGTTCCATTTTTATACATCACTGAAATCTTACCATACTCACACAGATCCAAAGGTATTAACGTCTTTCAAATGACTCAACAGATCGTCTTAATCTACAACGGTTTTGTTAACCCTGTCGCCATGGACGCTATCGAATGGAAATACTACATTGTTTACTGTTGTATCTTGGTTATTGAATCATTGGTCGTGTTCTTCTTCTATCCAGAAACCTCAGGTAGAACTTTGGAAGAAGTGTCAAACGTCTTCGGTGATGTTGTTACACCATTAAAGCATATTCCTGTTGATAGTGACTCACTAGGTAAGAAAACCGGCATAGATCATGTTGAACATGTTGATTCCGACAGCCATTGATGACATTATTTGCTATATACACACGCTTTAAGATATAATTGTATGATTTTTGATAACCTGTAAGAGTCGTAGCCGCGATAAGTGGGATTGATTTGCTCTCATGAGTAACGTCTTGAGATATCAATGATACTTCAAAGCACAGAGCTCTATCTCGAGTAGCTGCTAGAGTGATAGATAAAGCGAAGTCGTCGCCTTCAAACCCGATCACTTAAAGTAGCATCTCACCCAGCAAAACATCTTGATAAAGCAACTGTCCACTTCCCAGATTCTGCCAACTCTGAATGCAGCCATAACATCATGGCTCCCAAACTTTAGTGGGTATCGCGCGTCCAGCATCATGTAATACGAGGTGTAATATAGCTCCTAATCCTACCAGTTTTGGACCACTCGTATCAATAGTATTAAGGCCTGAGGGATTGGTGCCTAAAATCTTTCTTAGGATGTTAGAACCCAAAGCCGCTTTGTCATTCTTCGGGTACACTTACAACTAACGTTTATTAAGCTACATAGCCTTACCCAACAAGCTCTCTTAGATCGTTACTACCCTCGCTGTATGTGCCACAAGGCAGCAAATGCAATACACTTGGTTAGGGACTTCAGTTGACATTTTTTCATTAGTAACCGAATGAGAATGCTACATAAGATTTGTCATAACTACGTCTGGGCAACCAACCTAAAGCTTCTGCAGAGTAGTTTCCAGCATGTTTCAAGTAGCAGCAATAATGGTACACCAGGGACGTAGGACCCATTTGGAGTTATAGACATATGTTCCTCCTGGTTCTCTTGCCCTGCTACTAGCTTAGAGACGTTTACCTAAGAACATTGAGACTGTCCTTTTTATAATCACTATTTTTCTTAGTATGAACGCTAATAATATATGCCACACTGAAAGATTCGCAATAAATAAAGTCATTATATTTTCATAGCTTAGTTAAACACCTCGTTTAACCTCATATATTTCATCGACGTTTTGGTTCTTTAAAACATCACTAATTTCAGAGCCAGAATTGCTAACACGTTCAACAAATTCTTCCTCTTGTTTGATCTCAATATCACCAGTGGCTTTGTCAACATGGACATGGGTAACACCTGAATGATCTGGACATAATTGAGCACCTCTTCTACCAATCAAGTACCATGGCAAGCTGAAGATATCTTCCATACTTTCCAAAGAACGACCAGCAATCTCTGGCAAGAAGAACCAACACCAGAATAAACCTATTAATAGGACAGCTGAAGCCATATAGAAAGTACCGTGTGGTTTCAAGGTGATCAATAAAGTTGCCATGGCCTTTGAGTTACTGTATTGACAAGCATAGTGGAAAGCCATAATAATAGCTGTACCCCAACTACGAACTTTGATTGGGAACATCTCAGAGTTGATCAAGTACTGGATAGAGTTCCAACCAATAGCCCAACCTGCACCAGTGATAAACAGAGCAGCCAAAGCACTGACAGCAGCTCTTGCTTCAGAGCCTGTCATCACATATTCTTCTTCAGTTGCCTCTGGGACAATAGCTAAAAATGTAGCATAGTATAAAGTGGCAACAAATTGAATGGAGATACCAATGTACAGACATTTTCTTCTACCAAGAAAATCAACTAAGAAGAAGGCTGATAGATAAGCTGAGAACAACTTAACAACTGCCAAAACACCACTGAACATGATCTTGTCAGTACCTTCAATACCAACTAAAGCAGCCAATTCAGGTAAGTACATGGTAACTGAACCGGCAAAGGACCATTGACCCAAAATTTGAGCTGCAAGACCCAACAACAAACGATATCTAATGGATGATTTGAAAAGTAAGTCCTTGATGATGTCCAACTTAGAACTTTCCTTTTGTGATTCCTCTTGGACAAGACTTTCTTGTATATCTGAGATCTCTGATAAAACATATGGATGGTCTTTTGGTAGTTTTCTTAATCTTGATAATGATTCATAAGCTTTATCAATCTTACCAACTTTCATAAGCCAACGTGGGGATTCTTGAACAAATAAAGAACCAATGAATAAACCACCAGCAAGTACAATCTTCAACGAGGTTGGAATAACCCACTGTTTTCTGGAATCATTTGAGACATGCAGAGCGGTACCATAGTTTGTGAAGTTGGCAATCATACTCCCCAAATACACAGCACCAGCGAATAAACCATTGGCCAAACCTCTAATACCCTTTGGGGAAACTTCAGACAAATAACATGGGCCAACAACAACGGTCTGACCAATAGCCAAACCTTCAATCAATCTACCAGCATAAAGCTGACCTACAGAATGTGAAGTGATTTGAATGATGGTACCAACAATCCAACCAATACACAATACCTGTAAAGTTCTAACACGACCTATTCTGTCATTCAAAGCAATAGCAATTAAAGCACCACCAATAGAGCCTAAGACAACCATTGATTTGATGTTTGAGCTCAAGTTGGCAAGGTAGTGCTCAGATTTGGTCTTATCTTTCAACTCAAACAACTTTATAAAACTCTTTTGAGCCATCGTACCAGCGATGTTACCTTCATCATAACCTCTAGCAGAACCCAAGACACCAAACAGGGTCATTGTTAGATACAGATACGCGTTGTATATTTGTGGCGGGGCATCATCCTTATTATAGAACTTGGAAAAGAAACCTGCCTTCTTCTTTGTGTGAAGGTCTTGGTCTTGTGAGACTAAGTCGTTTGTCATATTTTATTATTAAGGGTCCCCTTGATATTATTTAGAGTTGGGAGCAATATACAACAACTTGGGAGATTTCAAGCGTTCTTTATAAGTGCTGGAAAACAGTGGCAACCGAATGGTCAAGTTGGAGTTTGCCAAGGCCATGACGCTACAACGGGTAAGATGTCATTGCAAACGAAGACGTAAGGGTGATTACGGGATCGATTATTGGGCGAAATCAACGCTAAGTACCTGTGTTCTACGGGTTAAAAATTTTTTTTTAACCTCATGTACGTTCGTTTCACGTAATTAGAATAAAGATACCGGGGATTTAAGAAGTGGGGAGGAAAGTTGTGCAGGGACGTACATCTGGTTGCGCACGGTAGTCTACGATTTCCCTGTTGGGCTGCTATGAGGGAATAAAGGACTCGGGGTAGCTGTTAATAGTGAGTTCTCCAGAGTGTTTCTAATCAATCGCCAAAGAGCACAGAATTTCTCTTAATAATAGACCCTCCAAGAAAGCCTAGATTTTCCAAGGCCCTTGGAGCTTGGGAGCCTGTCAATGTCGACGCTCACGACACTTGGCAACTGAAACCAGTTTAAACTAGCGCGCGCCGACCCCACACTCGTCCAAAAAAAAAGGAAAAGGATCTATTCCACATACGAACTCTAAGAGGTCCCAGTTCCCAACAGGTCCTGCATGTGGTCCTTACGTAACGGCGGACCCTTAATAGTCCATTATGTCTCCCCACACCATGCAGCTAGGGCGAAATCCGGTACACTCTATCCCCGGACTAAGACTTGTGATCTCCCTCACTGGTCGTACTACCTACGCGCACTGAGAACGTTATCTGTTTCTCCTCGTTTCTTTGTTGGAATCAACAGTTCGACCAATCCTTACTTCGGATGCATGTATCCATCTGTGGTGTGGGTAGTCCGCAAAAGACTAATTTGCATCAATCAAGTTTGAAGTTCTGAGATGGTATCAAGGTAGTACCTCCAATATGCTTAGATTTCTTTTACTGCATATCAAAATATCTCTACTTCTTCCCTAGGTTTATAGCTTGTATCCCTTGAAGAGTCGTACACCTGGATGTTGTAAAGGCTGATCAAACTAATTGGATCATCAATCAATGCTCGGAAACACTCTCAGGGGACCCTTAGATTTCGGTGATAAAGCGAAGACTGATCATGACTCCCAGTAACTGCTACGTCAAGGGGTTACACGGCCACCGGAATAGAATATATCTGAGAGTAGATTGAGCCCATTTCACACAAGAGCACAAAGATTTCTAGGATTGTTACCCCTGCCTTTAATTAGATCCATCCCCTCTAAATATACACAGCTGAGAATCAACTACGGGTCTCCGATCAGTGACTGCTTTCATATAGAGAAGATAAATTGAACACTCCCATATGAGTCCCAAACCCCAATAAAGAGGCCAAGCGACATGGGTCTTTTCGAAAGCACTTTAAGTCCTCCGCTACAGTACAGTATCTTTTCAGGAACGAGTAGGAACCTCAAATGAATTTATTGAGGATCTAACAAAACAGTATGAAAGCTCCCCCTAGGAAACCAGCCTCAAAGGGAGATTTCAATCTATAAACTGTATCTAAACAACGGATTCTCTAAATCAGTCAAATCAGCAAATTCCATATTTTCAAATTCTGTGATGTAGCTGTCCTTCATATTCTTTTCCTTCTTAGCATTTAATTGGATGTATCTCAAATAGATTAGACCCAAGAAAACTAAAGAACAAGCAGAACAAACAACGATAGCAATCTTACCACCAACATAACTAGGAGCCTGTGCCTGAATGAATGTTTGAGGACCAATCAAGTTACCAACACAGTAAGAACAGAAGAAGATGGCAGTAACTGTGATCTTTTTAGTGTGACCAGCAACGTTTGATTGAAAGATTGATAAAACACAAATTGTTGAAGTTGGAAAGACAGTCATCAAATAATAACCAGCTAATCTAGCGTTTTTGCTATCTTTAGCAAAGGCTAGCATACAAGCGCTAAACAACATGATAACCATTGCTATCATAGCTATGATCATTCTATGTTTAATCCATCTGTTGGAGTATGCCAACAGGGTACAACCCACTAATTCAACTGCACCTGTTGGACAGTTCATTAATAGAGCTTGAACTTTGTCATAGCCAAAGTCTTCAGATAATAGCAGAGCACCAAAATTACCTAGAGCACCATTTGGTATATTTGATGCGACAGCATAAAGGGCAAAAATCCAGGTCAATGGATCCCTTAATGCCTCAAGGAACTGGTATTTTTTGAAATGGGTGTTACCAAAACCTTGTTGATTATGTCTGATTCTTTCAATGACCAGTAACTTCTCATGATCACTTAAAAACCAGGCTTTAGCAGGAGTATCTGGGATGTGTAGTAAAAATGCTAATGCCACAAAAATAGTCAAAGCACCTGTAACGAGATACATCACTTTCCAAGCTTCGATTGAGTAAGTGTCAGCGTGTTTCAAACAACCATAACTGATCAAAGCACCCATAATGGTACCCCAACCATTACAACAAAACCAAAGGGTAGTTCTCATAAATTGTTCCTCTTTACGATACCATTGACCCGTTAAGATGACCATAGCAGGGGAGATGGAAGACTCAAAGACACCCAATAAAGTTCTCAGAGCGATGAAACCAGGATAGGTTGGAGTGGCATGTAACATTAAGACAACACCCCATACGAAGATGAAGACAGCTGTAGTCTTAGCCAATGGGAAACGTTGTAAGATCAGATTGGCTGGGAATTCAAAGAATAAGTAACCCAAGTAAAAAGCCGTACCTGTCCATGAGTATTGATTACCAACCATATTCAAATCAGTTTTCAGCCCCATAACAGCAGCATAAGAGTTCGTAGTTTTGTCCATGTATTGGCATGAGTATAAGAAACAAATCAATGGCAGCAGGTACAAATCAATCTTTCTCAACAGCTTCTTGTCGACCACTGGGTCATATTCAACTTTTTCATCTGCTTTAGCCAGAAAATCCAATGCCATATCAGCATCGATTTTTCTCTCCGTTGGGGATAAAGCTGTCGTTAAGACTTCACCGATTCCTTTGTGAACACTGTGATCTGAAGAGTCATCTTCAGCGGATTTGATTTTATCTGAGGACATCGTCTTATACGTGGAAGTAACTGGATAATTTTTCACTTTAAACAGTTGAGATTTTCCAGGATCTCACACCCATCTTATACTAGATGACGAATTGATCTAATCTCCCGATATGGAGTTTTGATATCGGCTTCAAGGTAGAATCAGGAAAGCGCACGCATTGATAATCTGCGTCGCTTTGCATTGCTGATATCGGCTGCTTTTCAGCTTTTAATGCAATGACGTTTCTTTTTTCGCTATCGAGATCAGTGATAAGGAAACACCTATTATTCAATGGTTTGACCGTTGACTGGGGGGAACCTCGACCTTTGACTAGTGGGAAGTAATACGAGTAAGGCCATGGGAGTATGTACACAGGAATATGTACATAGGATTATGTACACAGGAATAAATACATTGGAATACGAGTAGGTATACCGGAACATAAGGAAGTAACCTGAAATACGATCAAGTTTTCTCTACAAGTCTGATAGCTACTATGAATTGAGCCAAGGCCTTAGGTACACGAGGGAAGGGAAGTCGATGTTGGCAGGTTCCTTGTCTGACTCGAGCCCAACCCGGGTCAAGCAGTGTCTAAGGTACAAGAGGGAAGAGAAGTCAAAATTGGCAGATTCCTTGTCTGACTCGAACCCAGCTCGGAGTTCTCAGAGGAAAACCCCGATAAGAAATAGATAAGATCAGCTGGCCTCGCGAACCATACACTGACGATATTGAAGATAAATGGCATTCCCCGGAAGCTGGCTGCAATCTTCAAGATGATGATGATGTACAACAGTTGGGTTGCAGGCGAAATTTCTGCGTTGAGTGTTCGTATTTCTGAGGGACCAAAGTACAGATATGCTACTCTCAATTTTGATACGGGCTGCAGTGTTTTAGAGATGATAATGAAAACTCAAAATTAAAGGGTTTGTTAGGTGACACAGTCCAATTGGACTGGAATTGCAATCGGTTATTGGGAATCCACGATGAACCTGGGACAAATACAGCTAAAACTCTGGTATGGATGCTGTGAAAACACTTGTTCATTGTCCAACTACGCCGCAGTTTGCGACCGAATACTCTCGCTTTTCAGAGAGCTCCCCAGGATCGATAACCCATTATTGTGTAGTGAAGGAGTTGGTTCTCTAATCCTTGTGCTTGATTTCGAATCTACAGGCGAGATCGAGACGGTTCCAGAACGCACACAGCATATTAGTAATTGAGCTGCCTTTGGTCTTTAAATGTAAACTGTATATACCTCAAGCAATAACATAATTATCATCCTAAACCACATTTATTTGTTCTTTCTTCCTTAGCAATTCGGAATCCTTCACCTTCTTGGAAGGTTGATCGCCTGTGTTCTTCGACTCATGACTGACTCGTTCCACAAAGTTTTCATGCTGCTTTATTTCAGTTTCACCAGTTAGTTTATCAACGTGAACATGCGTCACACCAGAGTGATCTGGGACAAGTTCAGCACCTCTTCTACCAATCAAATACCATGGTAAATTGAATAGCTCTTCCATACTCTCCAATGAGCGCCCTGCAACCTCTGGCAGAAAGAACCAGCAGTAGAACAAACTCAACACAATGACACCGCCAGCAAAGTAAAACGTACCGTAAGGTCTCAAAGCAATTAATAATGATGGCATAGCTTTAGAGTTACTATATTGGCACGCATAGTGGAAAGCCATGATAATTGCAGTACCCCAACTACGAACTCTCATTGGGAACATCTCCGAGTTGATCAAGTATTGGATAGAGTTCCAACCAATAGCCCAGCCAGAACCAGCAATGAATAGAGCAGCCAATGCACTAACAGCAGCATGTTTTTCAGAGCCACTCATAACATATCCATCTTCCGTCGAGTTTGGAACAACAGCAAGGAAAGTAGCGTAGTATAGAGTAGCGAGTAATTGAATCACTAACCCAATGTACAAACATCTTCTTCTACCAAAGAAGTCAATCAAAAAGAAGGCAGCCAAATAAGCAGAGGTCATCTTCACCACCCCTAGAACACCACTAAACATGATTTGCTTACTTCCTTGAATACCTACCAGTGAGGCAAGTTCGGGTAAATACATAGTGATAGACCCAGCGAATGTCCATTGGCCAAGCAACTGAGCGGTAAGACCTAATAACAAGCGGTATCTCAAAGAAGCTTTGGTAACTAGCTCCTTCACCTTCTGCCAATTGGAAACACCTTTGGTTTGAGCATCCTCCTCAGCAATACCCTCTTGAATATCTGAGATCTCTGATAGAATATAAGGATGATCAGAAGGCAAGCGTCTGATAAACGACAGTGATTCGTAGGCCTCATCGATCTTGTTCGCTTTGATCAACCAACGTGGGGACTCCTTGGCGAAGAATGAGCCAGTAAATAAAAGTCCTGCTATAACAATCTTTAAAGATGTTGGAATAATCCACTGTTTTCTGGAAGTCTTGGATATGTGAACAGCAGTGCCGTAGTTTACGAAATTTGCAATAGAGCTTCCCAAGTACACAGCACCAGCGAACAAACCATTGGCTAAACCTCTGATACCCTTTGGGGAAACCTCAGACAAATAACAAGGACCAACAACAACGGTTTGTCCAATAGCTAGACCCTCAATCAGTCTACCGGCGTAAAGCTGACCAACAGAGTGGGATGTAATTTGGATAGCAGCACCAACAATCCAACCAATACACAGAATTTGTAGAGTTCTGACACGGCCAAATTTATCATTCAAATATATAGCAATCAAACAGCCACCAATAGACCCAAGAAGGACCATTGATTTGATGTTTGAATTCAGATTGGCTAAGTACGTCTTTGACTTGGTCTCGTCCTTCAATTTAAAGAGTTCAATGAAACTCTTTTGAGCCATAGTACCAGCAATGTTTCCTTCATCGAACCCTCTAGCAGAACCCAGGACGCCAAATAGCGCCATTGTTAGGTAAAGGTTGGCATTATAAATCTCGGGAGGAGCATCGTCCTTATTGTAGAACCTGGAGAAGAAGTTCTTCACAGGGGACAGTATGGAACTTTTGCGTTCTACCTTCTCTTCTTGGGTCATGTTGAGAAGCTTGGGGATCTGGCCGTTTCCAGAAAGATGTATATTTTTGGTAGGATGTAACCAGCTTTATAAGAAAATCTGGAGGACTGGCCTCTGCGAACTCTCCTGCAGCGTGAGAACCCATTAGGCTGTACTGTAAGTACCGCTCTGCTTTAACATGAAGTAGGGACAAACCGCGAATCTCTCTAAGATAGCGGGGAAATTTAGTTCCTTAGGGAGTTATCACCAAGTGCGGAAACAGATGGTGTTCAGTTTCAACTTGGGGCTGGAGCTATCGTTATTTAAGGTGTGTGGAGACCTCAAATGTTGCCTTTCATGTCCATCAACACTTTGGACCGGAGAAATACCTGTGGGCTAAGATCCAAAACTCTGGGCGTTCCTGAGTTTTTCCGTGTCTCCACATTTGTTAGCTCACGATCTATTCATGCACGCCGCTGTAGAATGACGTTACGCAAAGCCAATAACTAAAGTAAGGTAGAAGTCAGCGTTTATTAGGATCAGCTAGCCTGGAAGCAACAACGAAACAGCCAATGATGCTCCTGAGGAAAGTTGGGTTGAGGCATTGTTGATCAACCGTTAAACCCGCTAAAATCTTCCTAAAGGATGTTGCAATCTTGAGAGCAGTTATTATAAATATAAAAGTCGAACGTCGTTTGCTCAACATAGTTGCTGTAAAAACATAAAGCGGGTAAATGGCTATTTATTACTGGAAATGCTTTAGTTCTCTACAATCAAGGGATATCTGCAGTTGAGACACAAACCCGTGTACTCGAGTTCCATCACAAACACCATCGATGTGAAGTTCAGTTTACTGCGGTGATGAATCGAGGACTGGCCAGGCTGAGCCTGTCAGCCTCTCAGAATGTCTCACTCTTGAAAGAATGCTACTGATCAGAAAATATAAAGACTGCACCACTGATACTGCAGGTCCTTCACAGATCGAGAACAGCTAGTAAATAGGCAAGGACGGGTTGAGTGAACCATACTACATTACGATAACGTTCCTTTATCGTATATTTACAAATAAAGCTTCGAATACTCAACTAAAGCCATGATAGCCATGGCTTGGCCATAAGGCATTGATGTCAAAGGAATCTCTTTGTAAAACTGTAGAGTATCACCCATAC